>JAJIZL010034857.1:41057-71866 GCA_023969395.1 Amblyomma maculatum
AGATAGATAGATAGATAGATAGATAGATAGATAGATAGATAGATAGATAGATAGATAGATAGATAGATCGATCGATCGATCGATCGATCGACGACGCTCGTCTCAGCGGGCAGGAAGAGAATACGCTTCTACTGTGAAATTTACGTGTATGTGCGCGCCTCCCTTAGCGCGTTGTAACAGAGAGACGAGGCGTGCTCTATCGCGTCTCTTCGGCGAGCTACCCAGTATAACAGCTACTGTTGCAGAGAGTGTTGCAGTGCTACTTTTAGGCTCCCGGAGTCAACCCATTGTTTGACAACCCATTGATTTGCCTGAGAGCACCGCTCGTCTACGGGAAAGCCACATCGTGCCTTTCCAGAGGTCCGTCTGCGACATTTAAGCCTTTGTGTTTATTTAAAGCCCCTTGAGCAGCATGCTTTGCAATACCATGCTCTGAAGCTCTCGTGATGTGTGTTTCAAGTATTAGTCTGAATTCCTTTGTATCATATCTGCTTGGGTATAAAGTTGTTTTGCTTGTCAATTCTAACTCCTGCCCTTACTCTGGCTTGAACCGGTGAAAGCTGAGCACCAAAGCGACCAAACGGCCACCCCCTTCTGTCACTACAGATAGCTGACTTCCGGGTGAGCTTGCAACGCAAGTCGAGGGTATCTCCTTTGAAAATGGAACAGCGTACAATCTAGGGATGTCTGGCATTGTTCGCAACAGTATTTGCGTATCATTAAAAATTAAAACGCACTGCAGAATCTGCATCGGGATATTGCGAAAGCACGGATGCTTTTTTGTATGTTTTTTTCCATTTTCCTGTTTTTGAATATGGGTTGATTTTGTCTGTTTATTTTACGTGTTTCGTTGCGCGTCAATCCCTTTCTATGCCCTTTTTTGTCTCTATTTCCGGTTGCGTGACGTCACACTCTTGACGTCACCCTAAGGCGCTGACTTAACTATTTTAGTCTTTGATGCATTCAAATTGGGCGCCAATCCCTTACTATGCCCTTTTTGTGCCTACTTGCGGCTGCATGACGTCACAATAATTCACTCCTTGCTAATTTTAGTCTTTGCTACGTGCAAATAGCGCGCGAGTTAAATTCACTGCTTGTTTACCTATTTTAGTATTTGGTACTTTGGCGCCAATCCTTTCCTATGCTCGTTTTCGATTCTAATTCGGTTTGCTTGACGTCAAGTCCTCCATGTCACATTAGTTCACTTCTTGTTTACCCAATTTAGGCCTGTGTCACTCGGAGTAGGCTGCGGTCCTTGAGGCCGTGTCCTTGTAAGCGTTAGTCTTCTGAATATGCTTGTAACTTGACGTCATCAATCGCATATGTTATGCCACACCTTTTCTCAATATAAAAAAACAGAACGGTAAAGAGTTGATGCCATAATTCGAAAATGCGCCAAACGTGCACTAGGCCTTCCTATCTCCATGTCAACAGAGAACCCGGAGAAAATTCGAACTCCTAATATATGGTAAGAGCTCACTGAAGCAGTCAGAATCGCTCAACTAGAAAGACTAAGACAAAAGAAGATATGCAGAGCCATCATAGACTGGATCGGACTCCATTCAAGCAAAGGTCCATAGAAGAAAACGTCTATCCCAACCAACATAAGGAAACACATACGAAACATGCGCCGAGATTACAACAAAGAGCGCAAAGAACACAGCGCCAAAGCCATTGCTAAAAGAATGGAACACAAAGCAGTCGAGGAAGTTGCTTATGTATACGCATCATGCGGCCGACACGGAGGTAGCCTACTCGGCAGTAGTAAATGGAGAAGGTACACCTAAAATGGCGGCCTCAACACGAACACGTAACATAGGCAAAGCTGAAGAGTTTGCAATAGCACACGCATGCACTGGCACATAGGCTAAGACTGTAAACTGCGACAGCAAAACGGCTGTCTGCAAGTTTGAAAAAAAAAAAAAAAAAAGACGGATCTCAGAGGAAGCCAAAGCAATTCTTCTCACAATCCTACTACTAGAACCATATCCTTCTAGTCGATACCAGCACACAAGTTTGTCTCTGGCAACGAAGCTGCGCACCTGCTCGCCCGAGATCCCTACCAGCGGGCAGCGGTAGAACAGCCCGAATGCAAGAGAATCAGATTGCCTATAACATACAATGAAATCACTGAATCCTACAAATTAGATCAAAAGTCAACCCCCCCCCCCCCCCCGCAGATCTGTATCTCACTAGCTATGAAGGACGCTTCTGGAGGCGGTTAATTACAAACCAGTAAATACATATGCCTGGTCTGTGTTTTAACACGGACCGGGGAGGGAGAAGGCTCAAAATATAAACATTACGCCCAAAAAAGCACACTAGATCATACAATATGGAAATGCGCCGACTCCCCAGACGCCAGAATTAACATTGACAGTAGAGAAGCCTGGGAAGTTTTGCTGCGGAGTGGAAATCCCATCATTCAGCGATACGCGACCCACCTGGTGGCTGAGGCCGTGAAGAGTTCATTCAACCTCACTTTACCTCAGCCTGCGGGGCCCTTCTGACCCGCTCCCGGCCTGCGTGCCGGGAGAGGGAGATGAAGGGCTCCTTTTCGGTGAAGAAAAAGTTTCATTCACTCATACCCAATTTAGACTTTAGTACTTTAGTACTGACTGAACTGACTTTTAAATTGCGCGCCAATCGTTTCTATGCCCTTTTTCGGCTCTACTTCCGGTTGCGTGACGTCACATTCTTGACGTCACTCTAATTGACTGACTTATTATATTAATTGGCTCAGAGGAAAGTAAAGGCGCAGTATCTGTCACACTTGTTTCGTGTACACCTCAATTTTAGTCTTTGGCACTTTCAAATTGCGCGCCAATTACTTCCTATGCCCTACTGGTTGCGTGACGTCACATCCTTGACGTCATCTAAATTACTGATTTAATTACTATTATGTATTTGACACATCTTAACATCACCCTCATTGACTGATTCGTTTACTATTTTAGTATTTGATGCATTCTAATGTTCCGCCAAGCCATTGGCTAGTGAGACCATTTTAATTAACTATTAAGTATTTGATATATCTTGATGTCACCTTAATTGACTGGCTTAAATAACTGTTTTACTATTTGATGCATTCAAATGTGCGCCAAGCCATTGGCTAATGCGACCATTTTAGTTAACTATTAAGTATTTGATACATCTTGATGTCACCTTAATTGACTGACTTTACTGTTTTAGTTCTTGATACATTCAAATGTGTTCCTAGCCATTGGGAAAAGCGACCAATTTCGTCTTCAATTTTATATTTTTTGCCTGTAAATTATTGCCTTATTAACTTATTTGATAACTATTTTTCAGACACAAACGACGTCACCCTCTGTCGGTTGACACCACTCATTAACCTCTGCCACTACTTTTACATTTTTTGCCGTTATTTAATTGCCTATTTAACTTATTGGCATAAATATTTTTTCTCGCACAACATTACGCCATCCATACCGATTGACACCACTCATTAACCTCTACGACTTCTCAGTTACAACTGCTGCGGACACGATTTTTCGGGCACGTTCTGCGGACAGAAATCTGTGGACACAGCGAAACAATGCTTTCGCAATAATAAATTCTGCTTATTATTGGATGACACCATGTGACCGTCGATATACACGTCACTTGTTCGTGCACATACATTGAGCGGTAGCCTTGGTGTCCCATGTAGGCTTCTTTTCGCCCACTGAGGTCATAGTCAGGGCACAACGCTTTCACTTCGCTGGGCGGCGGCATCAGCATGGAGTATAGTCGTTTCGTCGTGGTTGCTGTCGTCGTGAGTAGCGGTGGTGGAGGGAGTGAGTGAAAACCTTAATTTAGTAGAGATAAGGAAAGGGCATGGAAAGGTTTAAACGTCGTTACTCATCACCGATTGGAGGATCATCCCTAGTTCACCCTGTATAAGCGTCACCTCCAAAGGTTGCTGCCTTTGGAGGTGACCCGGCGAAGTAAACTGAGCGCTGTACGGCGATGGAGAGTGATACCGACGGCTTGCTGACTCTTCTCTGCGCAAGCAGTTCTCAATTTCTCCCGGACGTTCTCCAGGACGGTGTCGTGGGGGATCGATGATGAAGCCGCGCAGGCCGGCGCCTCGGTACGGGCAGTGGCGTAGAGTGTGGCCAGCCTCTCCTCAGTGGAAGCATAGTGGGCGCTGTTCCCGTCTACTCGCTTGACCTAAGTTTGTTGCGCTGTGTATTTTTAAAAAATAGTGGGCGGTTGTTCGCCGGCCTCTTGGCGTCGCACTTCCTGGTGCTTTAGGGTCCTTCGCTGGCTTGGTGAGCGGGGGCCACGGGGCATCGTTCAGTAGCAGCTTGATCGTGTCATGGGGGTCTTGGTAGGCTTCGCTGGAACGCAGGACGGCGTAACGCAGCAGAGTAGTAGTTCATCGCTCCAAGTTCTTGCTTTGAAGCAGTTGGCGGCGTCGCTTTTGGAACGCCCAGTGCCTGCTAGACTTCTTCACGGGCGACGTTCCCAGGCGCCGCTATTTGAGGCGGTTGGAACGATGGCAGGGGATCAGCGCAATTCTTCGTGGACGATATCGCGAATAAGTTCTCGCAGGTTATCTCCGCGTGCAGTTGAGGCGTTAAGTTGCCTGTGAGGAACAATTGGATTGACCGGTTTCACCCGCAGGTCCTCGTTTATATGGTCTTCTCTATACTCGCTGCTGCCGGCTGGCATACTAGACCGGCAGAACGTTGATCTTTTACACTAATGATTAGAAAGTTGACCTTATTCTTCTCGATCATGTCGGGACTGGGGCTGCGGAAGAGACGCTTGATGTCTTTATCGTAAGCAAGGTCGGATTTATTCGGGAGTTGACTCATGGATTGAAGGATATACCTTTCTTTCTTTTTTAACAAATCTCGCAAAGGCCTTGAGTAGCTCCATGTTAAAACTGTCCCAATTATTCAAAGAAGCTTCACGGTTTTCAAAATAAATTTGCTGAGATCTCTGAAGTGCGAAATACACTTGATTCAACTTAGCTTAGTCGTCTCAGGCGTTGAATGATGCCACACGCAAGGAAATGTCAATCCAGTATTACGCGTCTTCATCCGGTCATCATTGGAAGCTGTGGGGCTCACAAGGCTGGACGAAGACGAGAGGCTGTACCTGCCCGACTGGTTCCGTCTTCAGCGGCATGGCAACAATGACAGGGATTCAGGACCTCCACCACATGTCACATGGCGATGACAATACCATGGTCATGAAAAAACGCACAGGCGTAACAGCACTGAAATAGACTCTTTATTGGGATTACTGTGCCCTCAAATTAACTGAACCCCTGAGTGGCAGCGATAGCAGCAAATGAAGTTCCATCTCCGTCACACAAACGCTTAATTTATAGGAGGCGAGGAAACGTACATAAAGTCGCAAGCGGCGACTAGCATAACATAGAACATTTTAGAAACCTACGCTAGTGGCCAAAATCTTTGAGATGCATTTCAGCACATCTTGCTCTCAAAAGAAAATGATAAAGCTACATTCGCGAAAACAGGCATGAACCAATAATATAGAATCAGTCCGGGGGGCTCTAGAATCTCGGTGCCAAGGTCGCATGCCGGCGGTTTTTGAGAAGGCAACAATAAAGATTAGAGGTTTAGCCAAACCGTACAACCGTACACGCCTGGCGTTGAGGTGTTGGCAGCTCCTGCTAACTCGCCCTAGTTATGAGCTTTCGTGGCATCAGGCAACAACACAATCCGATGACCTGCAAATGAACAGCCCTATTACCTGCCAGAACCATGCCAGTACTTTTCCGCTCATAACGCCCACGCTGAAAGCTTATTCAGAGTGTACAGTCGCGAGTAAAAAAAGATTAGCACACGTCACGCCTCAATGAATCAAAGTGGGCAAATATATCACATTTTTTGGTCGAATCGTCCTAGTACAAACTCTGTTATTATTCTTTGTTCACTCAATGATGGCATATTGCAATTTCGTTTTTTTTTTTGTCTCTGAATTGGCAATGTTTACTCTTTTTTTTTATTCTGTCATTTCTACAGTGTATACCTGCGTTGTAAGCTGGCGTCGAGCGGTTCCGTGGAATCGTTAGACCCGCATTCGTATCAAGTATTTGAAATAACCAATATTAATATTAGTAAAACAACAAAGATCCTTTTTTGTCCTCACAACCTTCCTCTAATTCTGTAATGGAGACTGTAATCTCCCATGCTTCTGAACTCGAATGGTTCAACAAGGCGTTATTTGATGTTATCGTGAACATTATATGCAAAGGTTACGGGTATTCGATGGTGATAGGTTCATATCTGAGTAGCATGTCGTTTAATTAATGCGTAAGCATTAATGTCTATGTTTGAAATGTTGGCGCCTCCAGAAGTTGTGTTCACGATTTCTACACACGAACGGGTTACAAAAGAACGAAAGAATATATTCGATGCAGGACGAAAACTCTCCTCCGAGAAATCTTATGGGTAACATTGACTACTTAGGTAATTATTTACAGCAGAAAGTCAATCTGACGTCGAAATAGACAGGAAGAGTAATGGCGACATCCGGGTGAGACGCCGCACTTCCGGGCACGCGAAATGGGATAGGGTCACGTGACCTGTAACGAGGTCATGTGACCGGAAATGTGACATTTCTGCTTCTATGTCAGTGACCGGAAATATGGCGTTTCACAAAAAACATAAATAAAATGACTAAAAGAATTAATATTGACCAGAAAAGAGGTAAAGCGATCGTTGAATCGAAGTACAGAGAAAAAAAATATCGCGCAACTTTCTTGCGCATTTCGCCAATTCAAGTGCCACAGTTGTTCCTAACGTTTATGATGGAAGAGACAAAATGCTGGTGTAGACATATTTGGCTAGAGTCATTCCTCTGGCTTCAGCCTATCCGCTACAAGCTAACACCAGTTGCTCACGTATATAATTGTAGAAGTTGCTGAATAGAATGAATTTTGCATTATAAATATGACACCTTGTTATATCAGTGAAGCAAGCTTGTATTTTGTATAGCTGAATCACAAGCGTTTAGTATCTATGTTCCGCGGAACAAGAATATATCCGCAAAGCTAACATTATCATTAGTAACCAAGTTGGTTTAAACCAAATGCTTCTTTCGCTAGGCGATTAATTTATACTGCAATGTTAGGTTTTTCCAGATGTTCTGGCAGCGCGCCGACCAAAAAATAACCATTTGTGGACAAAGCCGACGACATACCCTTCGATGCAAATACATAAATGTAGGCACGAAGTGTGGCTTGTGAAGCGTGCTGGTATCAGCTTGATTCGCAGCTGAACAGACTCTCGCCAATTTAAAATTTCAAACTGAAATATTAGCGCACTGAATGAAATGCGCATCTTTACAGAGAACAGGACAGCATCCACTTCGCTGTCAGCCCAACATGTTATTCATATATAGGAAATTATCGTGCAGCGCAGGTAGCATAGCTAAGATCAAGATCAAGATAAAACATGCGGTAGTTAAATTTCAAAACGTTGCTCCTATGGAGTCTGCTTGCTTTCCCTGAATGAAAAACATACACCTAATGGCAGTTATGTTTTAGCAGTGATTTCCACGCAGACAACACAATATAACGCATCAGCTAATTTATTTCAGAACGAAAACAATAGGTTTTGAGATACGTTCCACAAACTTCAGGTGAGCTCCGAAAACTCACCACAGATTTTAACGGGCAATTGTACTTGCGTTTTAAACTGCTGTCACTACCTGATCATGACATTTTTTAACCGCTCGTTTATTGTGGCACCTCATTCTCGGCGTTGCCTCCAGGTTAGAGTTCCGGCTGGAATTCACCGCCTGATTGACCTTCGGGTGTAAATTCTGGCTGCGCTTCAGGCTGAGCTTCAGGCTGCACTTCCGGTTGTGCTTCAGATGATCCTTCAGGTTGTGGTTCTGGAGCGGCCGGCTCTGGCTCTGTCTCCGGCTCCGCGCTAGGTTCTCCTTCAGGCTGCGGCGCCGGCTCAGCTGCGCCCTGGTTGTCTGGAACAACTTCAGGCTCCCCTTCCTCGGTCGGTGGCGTAGGCTCTGCATATGGCGAAGTTTCAGGTTTGTCTTGAAAATCCTCCTGTGACGGGGACTCACCTGCAGATGAACCTTCTGGTGCGACTGCCAGCTCTGGCTGAGTCTCTGGTGCAACTTCCTGTTCCTCTCCTCTGGGATCAGGTACTGGTTCGGCCTCAACAGGCACCTCAGGTATCACTGGGGACTCTGTAACCGCCGGCTCGGTTGCGGCTTCGGTGCCAGGCGCCGGAGGCTCAGTGGCGGTCTCAGGCGTAGGCTCAGGTAGGCTTCTTCTTTCGGTGCCTGGTCGTGAGACAGACCAGCCGGAACCATCTACCACGCATCGGCCATTCTGGCACTTGCCCGTTCCACGGAACAGGGCCTGAAAGCGGTATCAGGAGAAATAAAAATTAATCACTGTATTTCGGCCGAGAAAAATGTTTGGATGTTTTTCTATGGTGGTTAGATTTGGGAGAGTTTAACGTCTTAAAGCGACTTTCGCTATAACAGACGCCAGAGTAGAGGTCCAGAAATTTCGACTCTCTAGGGTTCTTTGACGTGCACAGAAATCGCACAGCACACGGGCGCCTAGCTTCTCACCTTCATCGAAATGCGGCCGCCCCAGCCGGGTTTCGATCCGCATCATTGGGCACAGTAGTTGAGAGCCCTACCAGTGCTTCACCGCGGCGGGGCTTGCTTTGCTCTATGAATAATGTATAACCAACGTGTAGATAATGCTTTTCCGACAACATCGCGAAGTAAGCTCTACTTTAGCAACATTTACACTCTTCAATGAAAACATTGCAAAGCATTTTGTTGCCCAAGATATATATTGATATCGAGCCTATTTTTTTTTTCCTTTAAAGAGCAAGTATCTGCACGAAGCGCATGTGTGCATATTTGTGTATATCTTTCTTTTTTCGGCATACCGTTAACCACTTAAAATCGATGCGCGAATGCGCTATTTCAATCAGTGGCGAGACAGCCGTTTTTTTTTTTGGGTGGAGGGGGGGACAGGACAGGGCTAGATTTATTATAAGTACCCCTGATATTATCTCATTTTTTTTATTTTTAAACCTATTATGTTCATCACGAGTAGGCAGTGCTATCTCTACTGACAATTTCTTTGTAAAATTATAAACATCGTCATCCTTATTGTTGTTTTTGCTGGCTGTTAGGCGCCCTCTTATTCCTTAGTTAATTTGAGCAGTATTTACACAACTCGTCTACACCAAATACATAACTTAATATTAAACACAAATACCTCACAGTACAAAGCGCCGTACTTGCTGTAAATGTATTCTATTGTTACATGACAAAGTAGGTTATGCAATACGCACCGTTAATAATTTCAGAAGGGTGCTAACGGGAAAGTTCCTGGCACAGTTTACTGTCACACGTTTTAAGCCTATTAGCTCATTTGAATGCAATACCTTGCTTTGTACGCTCAATTGTGCATCAGCGACCTCCGTTTACAGAAACAGAACACGGAAGATCCCCTTTTTTTTTTTACTTTATTTTTCAAAAATAGACACAACACACAGATGGAGTGGACTACGATTTTATAAGAGTCAAGGGTTTTGTTTTCCTCGAATATGGGCATTAAAATTAGCGTAGTGGACAAAGAATGCAGTGGAGAAACAGTACCTTTAAGTGAATCTTTACGGTTGACTTTTGTTTTCAAGTAAGGATTATAGTTCCCTTTCCGTAAAATGCCACCTCAATTCGTTCGCGAGCACTGCTCCCGAAACTCTGTGCGGAAGACTGGCGTTCTATGTAGTGAAAGCTACAGACGCCAGCTGGCTGCTCAGAGATTAAATACTCAGCATTTTCGCCAGTGTCTCGTACGCGTCGTGTGCTGCATACCGGGAGAGAAGGAAAATAAGAGAAGGGGAGCTCCTACGTTCCTTTAACTTGCGGTTCAAGCCACGGATGTCCGTTGATATATCCCGATTTCTCCACTGGGTATTCTAGGCTGTTCATTTGCCCCAAGTTTGTCTCAAAGGCGTAACTTGCAGTCTCGAACTGCCTTTGGTAAACGAAGCTCGTAAAAGAGCCACGGCAGTTTCGCTAGAAGTTTCTTTATTCTGTGTCTGTTGTGCCCTCTCAGGCGATTGTTCGCATTTTCCGCGATTAAAGAATGAGCAAAGAAATTCGCTATAAGTGACTTCTCACCGCCAGTCGAGTTCCACAGATGTGCATTTTGAGGTGATGATTCGGATATTAGTAATGAATGTTAGGTTGCCCGTGTTAATTGAATATTGCTTTCTAATGAGGAACCTAAAACCTTCAAAAGACCAAATGTTCAAGTATAGGCATCGCAGGCCTTTTCTGAGGCAAAGTCCACTGAAGTAGGGAACAAATTTTGTAAAGACGTTTCTTGAGTTAGGGCATCAGTTTTATCCTATTAACAAGTACTTGCAAGTAATTTGCGGGTTTGACGTCACTACATATCAATCAGCGAAAGAATATCGGTGCTGTTACAATCCGCCTTGCTGCAATCAAAATCTTCTTACTCTGCCGAAGACACATAAGCATAACCACAAAATGAAAAATATAAGAAATTTACCGAGACCTATATTTGCGTGCACTTCTGTGTGCTCTACTTTCAGAGTAATGACTTCTCATAGGCACGCCGCTGCTTGTTATGAAATTACCAGGCTCAGTAGGACTTGCTTGTTATGTTCTTCACAAACAAAAAAGAGAGTGTTCGATGGACACAACTACCGTCAAAGGAAGTGTCCCGATCTTGCAGTGATAAAACGTCTTTTGCATACTCCACTGAGCTTTACATAGGTTACAAAATACCGCCAAGCAAAAGAAAGGGAAATAAACATCTCGGAAACTGCCTACTCGTTTCCTTCGCAGGCGAGTTGCAGCTTCCCCTTTGAGGCCCTCGCTTAAATATTCGCAAGTGCCACCTATCACAGACTATACGTGTGATAGAAGGACGGACTTATAGGCAACGAAAAGCATTCTCTCATGTGCTGAATATGTGATGACTCAAGTAATAGCCTCCTGCAGGGTTGCGGCTTGGTGTTTACTGCTATTCTTCCCTCGAATTCAGTAGTGTGTTCATAATCTCGCAGTTTTGAGGTACAGGAACAAAGAACTTCCGCGAAAAGATAAAGGAGTTCAAAGCTAATGAACAAATTAGCAGGATTAAAACGAACTGGCCGAATTCTGCGAGAAGTGTGATCACTACATTTACTTCGTGGGAATTACTGTACTGGACACTGGGACCCTTCCGTGCAGGAGGCTCTCAATTTAGTCATATTGTATATTCCGAAGATACAGCAGGAAATGTTAACCATTCTCTAAAACCTTTCACCCCTATTACATACACGGTGTAGTGTCAGTGTCCAGGAGAATAATTAAACAGGCATTCAAAAAGCTAGCTGCAACTGGCCTGCAGTCAACTTGATGAAACACTTGAGGTTCCGAAACAAAATCTTTTCTTATTTTCTTGGTTGCTGCTCCTCTCTAACTCAAATAATTCATTTCACGAGCGGATAAACCCGATCGAATGTTTTCTTTTTAATCCCAGTGAGTGTTTCTGCTAAATCGCACAGCACTTAGTGCGGTGTAGCTTACTGATTTGTTGATACTTTAACGGCTGATTTTTTTTTTTTTTGTTTTGGTAACATGGCATTAAGATTTATTTTTCGACGAACTTTACGCACAGATAATAAAGGATGACGGAAGCACTTCAATACTTCTTCATGTCATATTCATTATTACTTCTCCTTTGACTGAACTTGCGTTTGCCCAGTGCTGCTGTCGGAGTTCTGTGCAAATGGGGACAAGGTAAGTAATTTCTTTTAAACGTGCATGAACATTTTCTACCAAGCGACTAAGGAGATGAAAGTTTTGTTATCCCCTATTTTACTTTACATTTGCATGAGGCTAGAATTGTATACACGGCACAAAACGCGCACAATTGAAGTTACGAAAAGCACAGATTTTTGTTTAAAATGCAACAAGAGCAAGGCGACCAGCATAGCTGAATTATGACAAAAGTTTTACATATCTCGGAGTTTAAAGCTAGTCGGGAATGGTAAAACGTCTTTTCCAGTCTTTTTTCTAACCTTTACTCGTCGCTTGATGTGCATATCTGGCAAATGTGTTCATGTGTTGGGGTTACGAGCAAACATACAGCTTTTTCCTTTTGCATCTCAGCCAGTGGGCAGACGTTCTTCAGGCCGTGTGGATTATTTACGTGTACAACGTATGTGGCGCGTGTCCTGGTAAATAACCACTCTCATTTAACAGGCTTATTTACAACGCGCGCTTACTCACAGCACATGGTTCTCCATCAGCTTCGTTCTCAGACCGGACGGGGAACCCTTTGCAGATGTACCGGCAACGAACTCGGAAAGGCTAAATTGAAAACAAAAAAAAAATACCAGTTAATGAACCGGGCCGGACAAAAGTAAGCAGATCACTCTATTTCATTCTAAACTTTTTCACGCGTGCTATAATTAAACCTGCCAGTCGTAATATCTGCGAACCGATAATAGACACCAGCCCGCTTTGACTCGGAGAAATAATGTTTTCTTATCTAAAAACCGGTAGGCGTGATTGTAAATTTAAAAGACAAGCGTGCTGCGTTTACTTACATCCGCACCTGTACATTGTGGAATTTTTGTCTTGAAATAGCATTTAATACATGGTATTTCAATTACTGTGCACAAACTTTATAGAAGCTTCGAAATGCACATGGATACTAATACGATGAAAGAGTCTGTTTAAAATTCTTATTTGCTTTCCTTCGCTGAGAAACTTGGATGAATGGTAAATGCAATAACAAGAAGTAAATATGATATTTGGTCAAAACAACGTATTCACTGGCAGCGCGTATAGCATGGAATAACTATCAATAGCCAACTTTGATAAAATCATAAGCTCTATTGGTGCGGACGCAAGAAAGTGAATTAGGTTGAGTAACTAAAAGATATCATCAGGCTCTGAAAGAGTGGTCTTCTCTTATTGAGCAAATATAGCTTGGCGCAATATTTCATTAAGTAATAATATATGCGGTTGCGAATCCCTGCGCATTTCCGGAGACATGTTAAAATGCATAGCATTTACTTCACTACTTACCAGCTGCAGGTCGAAGGCTCTCGCACATCTTGCATTTTTTCCAAAGTTGTTCCTGCTCGGCCAATCTACGAATAAAATGTGTGGGAAGTTTCGGTCACAAGTGTGCCATTTTATTAACATCTATTATAAAAAAACAAAGTCAACCATTGTTGAACAAATTCGCTGCGGTAGAAACGGAAATAAAATGCGTTTGTATCAAACTTATTTATATACCTTTACTTCATCAAATTTTATAATTCATCTCTGCATCAAGAACGCTACATCTGTGAACCTACTTCACTTTGTTCTTGCCTCACTGGCCAACAAAGTTAAATTTTAAGGGTACGCGCCGCCACTAGACCCTCTTCAGCATCATTCTTTGAAATAACGACAGCCGAGTGAAACGACATTCCCCACCACATCGCTGCTTGCTATTCCAAGAAAGTATTGCCGCGCGTCATGTATGAAGAAGGAAATAAGTTTACGTTTTCCCCACCTCTTATCTAATGCCCATAATGTGCTTTTTACGGTAACAAAATGAAAATAAATTATTTTAAATGCATTGCATTTTTCAATTCATAACAAAGCAAACAAACAACGCGACGCGCATTATTGAAAGGCAACTTAAGTATTACAGTCATATAAGGCGCAGTCCCGTATAGTGCCTATGAAATAAATATGTTTTCCCACTGCAACAAACCTTTCGGCATGATCCAAGCTGCCTTATTTACAAAACAAAATGCTATAATTCTCCATATTCTTGAAGTAGGAAGCGATTAGTTTCTGTAATTAGTCATCAGTTCATATGAGGGGCTCCGAATAGTTATGCAATATAATTGTATCAACATCGAGCATTCATTGCTTAGCATTTGCATAGATTTTGAATTTTCGCCATTGTGAGGCACGGATGAGGCGCTAGTATTATTCGATCAGAACCTTGAGGCCAAGGCGGCGACGTGTGAACAAATAGCAGCAGAGAAGTAGGAATCATATCTTCGAGCATTCTCCTTCACACTAGTTTTGTTTTGTGCTCTGGGATGATGTTGACAACCTTGTACCGATATTATAGTGGCCTGTCACTAGCTCAAACGAACGCACGAGCAGTTTAATACCAATACTGAAGTTTCCAGGAAACTTCATTGGAACAGAAATTTCTTCACCAAATGACCAAGGAAGGGCAACCTCCAAAAGAGCAGGCAAACAGCCTTGTAGTGGTAACGAATTGCTTCAGTGGCATACAAAATATATTACACGTCTTAAAAGTGTCATGTTAACTGTTGAGTAGGCTCAATGTGGCAACCAAAACTAAACAAGAAATAAATGTTATTTTGCTAATACAACAACTCTATCGCATACTACGAACAAGTTGTCAAAGTACCACTACCATGGCCTTGAGCAGAAAGGTAACGCTACGTCTGCTTCTCCTAAAAGCAATAGGTTGCTTACGCATTACCAACAAAACTTCAGCAAAATACCAAAGGAACAACACATTAGCACATTATGAGCACAGGATCTGCAAAATAATTCTGACTACCTGAGGCCGTATTAAATTGGTACTTCTTAATGGCTCGATCAAAGGGAACGTGGTTATCCTGTTTTCTGCAAACACAAGACTATAGCACTCACTGTGGGATTCTTCAGCGCTGGCTACGACTACGGCACCCGCGAGGAGTGCAATAAGCACGGATGGCCTCATGGCGGCAAATCTTTTCAGTGACTGAAACGGTGGTGGAAATGTCGGCCGAGCTTATAAGGCGCATCCTTTCCATTGAACATCCTGTGCCCATTCGCTGCTGTGCGAAGGAAGCAAGGCACACCCTTTTCTTTTCCTCTGAAGTAGGAGTACCTGGAGATGTGGTATTGGGACCGGATGAGAGTTTCTTAATGGGGGCAGAATATAGCATTGCGCAGCGCCGAACGTGAAGCATTCTCCAAGATCATCAACGAGTCAGCGGACTCGGCTCTGCTTTGGCTCCGCAAACGTGAATGTACTTCTATTCTTTCTTTTCGAGGGGAGGGGGAGGGGGCATTTGCGAAAGATTTGACTAATAAGATTTCCAAGGGAAATAAATATTGCACGGATAATTACAAAATTATTTCAATAGGCAGCTGTGGATGTGCGGGGTTGCTGGGGAGCAAACGAAATACTAAACGATCACTGGATTGAATTGAAGCTATTTACTCGAAGACAGGATACATGAGCTATAGAATCATAGACATATAACGCTAAGATCATATCGTGGTACGAACCTCATTTAACGGTAACTGCACAGCACACAAAACTGCATGAATAATATTGCACTAGTACTATCCAGTCACAGAGAAGAAAGTAATTGGAGCAGTATTAAGTAGGGCATGCAACACGGAGGGAAATTTACCTATGGTACGTTGGGTGGCACAATGAAATTCAAGCGAAACTCCACTCAACAAGAGTGAGCAGAATGCCAAGTGGCAGATGAGATTAGACAGTTCGGAGGCTTCAAGCATAGGTGATCACAGGCAAGTCCACTCTTTTTACAAACGTGGCGCAGCATTGCGCGGCTTCGTGTGAAGCGACGCATTCGCACTAGAGTCTACAGGTGATGGTTGCTGTCGTCTGCTAATGAGCAGAAGGGCACCTGAAATACTGTTTTCTTACAGCGGCGAGGCGCATTGCATCTATCTTGATGATAATGCATTTCACTGTACGCAGTGTGGTTTGTCGTGGGTTTTGCGAAGAACTACTATGCTTTTCCGCTTAGTATCATGATTTGAGCAATAACATGTATAGTTGCAAACATATTAGTGCTGGTTTGGTTAGGTTTATCGGGTTTAAATTCCAACGATGACTTGGCTAACGGGTACGTGGTTGATGAAGGCTCCAGATATTTTCTAGCTACGAGAATATCTCACGAGTATTGACATTGCACTGTACGCTAGTGGTTTCCTTATCACCACCTTCGAAACGCTCTTGCTACGGCAGGGGTCTAACTCCGATCCACAGGGTGGCTATTAGATCGGTCAAACCGCTGAGCAAACGCGGTAGAGCGCTCTAAGGACGTGACCGCAATCTTAAATTGTTGAGGGTAATAGATTGAACACTTTGTTTGTTTGTTTGTTTGTTTTTGTTTTTATGGTTGCAGTCTGAGGCAGATGAAATATTTTAAAGGTATCGCGGCTGATGCCGTCTCCCCAGCGACGCTGCGGATTTGAAATTCTTGGCACAATTGGTTACTCAATATATCATTCGCGAATGTATTCCTGGAGGGCTTGATGAGTGATAGAGAACTGCATAACTTTGTAACTGGTGTGTCAGCTGCTTAGGTGGTGCCGGGCACGCAATACCAGGGCTTGGTGGCCTCGAAGCTCAGCAAAAGCGAACCAAGGAATGGTGCGCGTGTTGTCTCGAGAACACTATAGTCTCGTATAAGGTTTCAGAAAATTGCAGAAATATTCTCTTTTCGTGCAAGGTTAGCGTGTAGTATTGCGTGTTTCGGCGTCACCCACTCCTTATCACGTGTCAGCGGCGACTACTCACCCGGTAGGAGAAGCTACTGGACGGCTCCAGAAGTTTCGGCCGAAGCTGGCCGAAGACGATGCTCAACTCAACGGGGAGGAAGAGAAGACGCTTCTACAGTGAAAGTTACGTGTATGTGCGTGCCTGCCTTGGCGCGTTGTAACAAGCAGGCGAGGCGTGCCCTATTTACTGAAGTCGCATCTCTTGTACTAGGTAGCCAGTATTACAGCCACTCTTTGCAGAGAGTGTTGCAGTGCTACTTCTCGGCTCCAGGGGTCAACCCACTGTTCGACAAACCCATTGATTTTGCGTGAGAGTGGCGCTCGTGTACTGGACAGTCACATCGTGACTCTCCAGACGTGGGTCTACGATAGCGGTCGGTGAACAATCAGATGCTTTCTTCTCTGACTCCCTCGTGTATTATTCAGTGTTGTAAGTCTCTGTGTTTAATCAAAGCCTCTTTAGCTGCATGCTTTGCATTGGTTAGCTCTGAACCTCTCGTTCTGTGTGTTTTAAGTATCAGTGTGAATTCCTCCGTATCATCTCTTGCTATGTATAAATTGTTTTGCTTGTCAATTCTGACTCTTATCCTTACTCTGACTTGAACCGGCGAAAGCTGAGCACCACACGGCCACCCTCTTCTATCACTACAGGTAGCTGACAACCGAACGAGCTTGCCACGCATGTTGAGGGCACCTCCTTTGAGTACGGAACAGTGTACACTGTAAGGATGTCTGGCAGTATTCACACCAAAATCTGCGTATAAATATTAACTTTAAATTATTAACGGATGACACAGTGTGGCCGTCGATATACACTTCAAGGTCACTTGTTCATGTACTTGCATTGCGTATTGGCCCTCGAGTCCATCTCGGCTGCTTGTTGTCTACTGGGGTCACGGCCAGGGCACACCGTTATCACTTAGCTGGACGGCGGTGTCAGTCTGGGGTATGGTCGTTTCATTTTGGATGCTTTCGTCGTGCGTAGCAGCGGTGGAAAAGTTCCAGCGTTGTTACACATCACCTACCGAAGAATCCTCCCTAGTTTCCCGTGTAGCAACTTCACCTTTAAATGTTGCTGCCATTAGTCTCCCCTACAGATGCAATGGGACCTTCCTTGGACACAACGGCGATCCGGCGAGGCCAAATGGGCGCTGTACGGAGATGGCGAGGGATTAGACGTAGTGACTCGTCCCTGCACAAGTAGTTCTGGGTTTCTTCCGGTAGTTCTCCAGGACGAGGTCGGGGGGGGGGGGGGGGGGATCGATGACTAAGCCGCGCTGACCGATGCCTTTTTACGGGCAGTGGCATAGAATGTGGCTGGCCTCAGCTTAGTGGAAGCAGAGTCGGCGATTGCTCGCAGCACTCCTGGCATTGCACTTCCTAGTGCTTGAGGGCCGTTCGCTGGCTTGGCGGGCGGGGGCCAAGGATCGTCATTCAGTACCAGCTTGCTCGCGATAACGTAACGCAGCAGCGTTATTCATTGCTCCGAGTTCTTGCATTGAAGCAGTTGGAGGCGTCACTTTGAGAACGCCCAGTGCCTGCTGGGCTTCTTCACTGACGGCGTCTGTTGGCACCGCTATTTTAGGCGGTTGGGACGATGGCCGGAGTCGGCGCAATTAGACGCAGACGATATCGAGGATACGTTCTCGCGGATAGTCTCCGCGTCTATTTGAGGCGTTGTAGTGGCATTTGAGGAAGACTTGGATTGACCGGTTGCATTTGCAGGTCCTCGTTCCTAAGGTCTTATCAATACTCGCTGCTGCCGTGCAAAATTCTGCCAGTCTTTGGCGGCTGGCACACTAGCCCGGCAGAAAGTTCGTCGTTTACATCAAGCATCAGGAAGTTGGCCTTACTCTCCTCGGTCATGTCAAGATTGGTGCTGCCGAAGAGACGCTTCATCTCTTCATCGTAAGCAAGGACGCATTTATTCTGGAGTTGAATCTTGGATTCAAGGAGATACTGCGCTCTTTCGTTTCTAACAACTCTAGCAAAGGTCTTGAGTAGCTCCGTGATAAAAGTGTCCCAATCATGCAAAGAAGCTTCCTGGTTTTTAAACTAGATCCGCGGAGATCTGTGAGTTTCGAAATACATTTAATTCAACTTTGCTGAGTCGTCTCTGCGATGAATTACGCCACACGCACGAAAGTGTGTAGCTTGTCTTACGCATCCCCCTCCGGTCCGTTTTGGAAGCTGTTGGGTTCACAAGGCTGGACGAACACAAGAGGCTGTGCCCGCCCGGCTGGTTCTGTCTTGAACGGCATGGTAACGTTAACAGGGATTCAGGACCTCCACCAGATGACACATGCCGGTGACAATGCCGTGGTCACAACAGAGCACACATGCGTGGCAGCACTGAAATTAACCCCTTATTTGGCTTACTTGCGCCCTCAAAATAACAGCCCCTGAGCGGCAGCGATAGCAGCAAATGTGGTCGCTGGTCGCGGAAGTTTCAAATCCATAACACAAACGCTAAATTCATTGGCGGTTAAAAAACATCTAGATAAAATCGCAAGTGGTGACTAGCATAACGTCGAACATTTTAAAAACTCACGCTAATGGCCTGAATCTTTGAAAAGCATCTCTGCACATCATGACCTCCCAAGAAAATGATAAACCTGTATTCGCGAAAACGAGCATGAACAAATAATGCAGACTTGATCCGGGGTGCTCTAGACTGACAGTGATAAGGTCGCATGCCGGCGGCTTTCTAAAAGAGAACAATAAAAATTTGTATCGTTCACAGCTATAGCTTCCCTTTGCCACTGCGACTTGGTAATCCTATTTCGTGGTTATTCTCTGTTGCTTCTCAAGATGTAGTCTTACATTTGTGGCTCTGTAATCCCACAAATGCCGATTAGCATACTGTCATCAAATACCACACTGGGCGTAATACCACCCGAAATAGACATCAATAATCCATTTAGCCAAGCCGTGCGACCGTACACGCGTGGCGTTGAGGTGTTCGCAGCTCCTGCTAACTCACTCTAGTTGTGAGCATTCGTGACATCATGCACCAACACACCTCGATGACCTGCAAATGAACAGCCCTATCACCTGCCAGAACCCTGCCAGTCATTTCCTGATCACAACGCCCACGCCGAAAGCTTATTCAGGATGTCCAGTCGCGAGTAAAAAATAGCACACGGTACGAATCAATAAATCAAAGTAGGCAAAATACATAACATATTTTATCAAATCGTCCTAGTTCAAATTCTGTTATTGATTTTTGTTCACTCATTGATGGCATGTTGCAATTTCGTTTTTTTTTTCCTCCATGAATTCTCAATGTTTACTAGTTTTGTTGGCTCTGTCTTTGCTACCGTGTATAACTGCTGTGTACGCTGGTGCCGAGTGGTTCCGTGGCACTGGTAGACCCACATCCGTATAAAATATTTGAAATAAACAAGAGTATTATTAGTAAAACAACCAAGATCCGGTGGTTTTTCTTGTTTCCTCAAAACCTCCCTGTAATACTTTAATGGAGCCTGTAATCTCCTATGCTTCTGCACTGTAATTGTTCAATAAGGCGTTATTTGAGATTATCGTGCGCAATATACGCAAAGGTTACGGGTATTCGACGGTGACCGATTCACATCTGAGTAGCATGGCGCTTAATTTTTGCGTAAGCATTAAGTGTCCATGTTTCAGATTTTGCGTCCCAGAAGTTGTGTTCACGATTTCGTCTCACGAACGGGTTACCAAACAACGAAAGAATGAATTAGATACAGGATGAAAATTCTCGGAGAAATCGTACGGGTAACATTTATAACGTAGGTAATTAATTACAGCAAACAGTCAATCTGACGTCGAAATAGCCAGGCAGAGTAATGGCGACATCAGTATGAGACGGCACACTTCCGGTCACGCAATATGGGATAGGGTCACGTGACCTGTAACAAGGTCATATGACCGGCAGTGTAACATTTCTGCTTCTATGTCACGTGACCGCAAATTGGGCGTCCGACAAAAAACTGAAATAAATTTAGTAAAATTGACCCGACAATAGGTAAAGCGTCGTTAAATCAAAATACACAGAAAAAAAAGAACATGCGCAACTTAATTACGCATTTCTCCAATTGAATACCGCAGTGATCCCTGCCGTTTTCGAAGGAAGAGAAAAAATGCCGGCATAGACGTATAGTTGGCTAGTCATTCCTCTGGCTTCGGCCTATCCGGCACAAGCTAACAGCTTTTGCTCATATATACATGTACGGTGCGGAGAAAAGGAAATAGAGCACGCAATTTTATTATAAAATTTTTCACGCGATATGTAATTGAAACTGGCAATCGTGGTACGTGCTAACTGGTAGTAGACCGCAGTGCCTTTTCACTCGGACAAGTGTTGTTTCCTTATTTCTTTTACAGAAGACGTGATTTTAATTTGAACAGAAAAGCGTGCTCCGTTTACTTATGTCCGCACCTGTAAAAATTGGTGACTAGGATGCATTTTGCATTTTAAACGTTACACCATGATATCAGCTCACGAAGCTTGTATTTTTTGTAGCTAAATCAAAAGCGTTTATTATATATATATACCGCGGAACAGGAATACATCCGCTAAGAAAACATTATCATTAGTAACGACGTTGGCTTCAACAACGTGTTTTTTTCGCTAGGCCATGAATTTATACTGTAGTGTTACGTTTTTCCAGGCGCTCTGGCAGCGTGCCGACCAAAAAATAACCATTTGTGGACAAAGCCTTTAACATAGCCTTCATCGCAAACATACAAAGGTAGACACGAAGTGCGGCTTGTGAAGCATTCTGGTACCAGCTTGTTTCACATCTGAATACAGCCTTCCCTAACTTGATATTATAAAATAAACTAAAATATCAGCACAATAAATTAAATGCACACATCTACAAACAACAGGAAAGCCTTCATTTCGTCATCACAACTTTTTCTTCATATCTAGGAAAATAGCGCACAGCGCAGGTACCATAGTTAAGAACTTGTTTCAAGAAAAAATATTCTGTAGTTAAATCCGAAAAGCTTCTCCTATAGATTCAGCTTTATTTTCATGATGGAAAAAAATACAACTAACGGCAATTATGTGTTTACAGTGATAGCCGTGATTGTAGAACAGTATGCCGCATCAGCTAATTTATATCACAACAGACAAATAAGGCTTGAGATGTGCTTCATAAATTGCAGGCGAGCTTCGAACACTGACTGCATATTTTACCGTGAAAATTTACTTGTGTTTTGCATAATATTTGTTTTTTCTGTCGAGTGCATTTTGCACTGCTGTCACTACCAGATCTCAAGATTATTTAACCGCTGCTTTATTGTGGCACCTCATTCTCAGCGTAGCCTCCAGGTTGGGATTCCGGCTGGAATTCGCCGCCTTGTTGACCTTCGGGAATAACTTCTGGCTGCGCTTCTGGCTGTGCTTCAGGCTGGGCTTCCGGTTGCGCGTCCGGTTGGGGTTCCGGCTGTGCTTCCGATTGCACTTCCGGCTCTGATTCAGGCTGGGTTTCCGGCTGAGCTTCTGGCTGTGCTTCTGCATCGGGCTGCGCTTCTGGTTGTACTTCAGGTGACTCTTCAGGTTGCGGTTCTGGAGCGGCCTGCTCTGGCTGTGTCTCTGGCTGCGTGTTAAGTTCTCCTTCAGGCTGCGGCGCAGGCTCAGCTTCGCCCTGATTGTCTGGAACAACTTCAGGCTCCCCTCCCTCGGTCGACGGCGTAGGCTCTGCTTCTGGTGCAACTTCAGGTTGGTCCTGAGAATCCTCCTGAGACGGGGCCTCGTCTGACGATGAACCTTCTGGTGCAGCGGCGAGCTCTGGCTGAGTCTCAGGTGCAACGTCCTGTTCTCCTCTGGGGTCAGGTGCTGGTTCAGGTTCAGCTGGCTCCTCAGGTGTTACAGGGGACTCAGTAACCGCCGGCTCTGTGGCGGTCTCAGGTGTAGGCTCAGGTCGACCCCTTTCTTCGGTATCTTCGGTATCTGGTCGTGAGACAGACCAGCCAGAACTGCCTACCACGCATCGCCCATTCTGGCACTTTCCCGTTCCACGAAACAAGGCCTGAAAGCGGTATCAGAAGGAATAAAAACTTCATTGTATATTTTACAGAGACAATGTTTTGCATGTTTTGCTTTGTTAGGTTAGGTTTATGGGGACCGTACCACAGCGACTCAGGCTATGACAGACAGCGTAGGGGGAGGGGGGGCGCAGAGCACACGGGCGCTTAGCTTTTCGTCACCATCGAAAAGCGGGCGCCGCTACCGGGATTCGATCCCGCACCCTTGAGCACAGTAAATGAGCGCCCTAACCATGTGCTTCACCGTGGCTGAGCTCGCTTTGCTCTGTGAATAATGTATAACCAACATGATGATCATGTTTTTCCGACAACCTCTCGACGTAAGTCACACCTTATCCATATTTATATTCTGCAATGAAAATATTGCAACGCGATGTTTCGCCCAAGATGCCTTTTGATATCGAACATTTTTTCTCCATTAACGAGCACAGCCGCACCATTTTCTGAAGCGCATGTGTACATATTTGTGTAAATCTTTCTTTTTCTGGCCTGCCTTAAACCACTTGAAATCAATGCATGTATGTGAGGTTTGAGCTTGGGGCGAGACAGCCATTTTTGTTTTGATAAATAGAATAGGGCTGGATATAATAGTAGCATCCCTAATATTATCCTTTTTTCCTCTATTATGCTGACAAGTATACTGACAATTTTCGTCTCACATTGTAACCATCGTCATCCTTTTTGTTTCTTGTATGATGTTGGGCGCCATCTAAATAGTATTTACACAACTCCTCTACAGTTATGTCATCGCGCTGAACTGCATGTTGGTGTAAATAAACAAATACATCGCTAAATAACAAACACAAATATATCACAGCGCCATCCGTGCTGTAAATGTATTCCATTGTTAAGTGACCATGTAAGTTATGCAATAGCACCGTTAATAATTTCAAAAGGATGGTAACCAGAAAGTTCCTGGGACAATTTACTGTCCCACATTTTAAGACAATTTGCTAACTTGAAGGCAATACCTGCTTTTGTATGCTAAATTTTGAATCAGTAACCTCCGTTTACTGAGACAAAACACGGAAGCTAAGTTTACCGCTCTGCACAGTATTTTCTATCACGTCAATTTCCACATAAACCCAGAACGCACTAAAGTAGTCGACTATAATTTTTGCGAGTGTTATTTAAGGGCTTTGTTTAGCACGAAGTATGGACATAAACTTATTGTGGGGGACGAAGAGTATAGCAGAGGAACAACACCTTTACATGAATCATTACCGTTGATTTTTGCTTTCAATGAGGGATTAGTGTTCCCTTTTCGTGAAATGGCACCTCAATCCGTTCGCGAGCACTGCTGCCGGAACTCAGTGCGAAAGACTGTAGAGCAAGTTGTACAGCAAGCTGCAGACGCCGGCTGCCTGCTCAGAGTTTAAATACTCAGCGTTTTCGGCAGTATGTCGTAAGCAAAGTGTGCTGCATACCGGGAGAGAACGAATGGAAGAAAAAGGGCACGCCAATGTCTCTTTGACTTGCGGTTGAAGCCACGGATTTCAGTTGATATATCCCGATTTCTTCACGGGGTATTCTAGGCTCTTCGACTGTCTCCAGTTTGTCAGAAAAGCGCGACTTGCAGTCCCGAACTGCCTTTGGGAAACGAGGCTTGTAAAAGAGCCATGGCAGTTTCTCGAGACACTCCTTTTATCTCTGTGTGTTTTCCTCCTGAGGCAATGGTTCGCACTTCGCGTGAATAAAGAACAAACAAAGAATTTCGCTGCAAGTGAAGTCTCACCACCAGTCGAGTTCCAAAGTAAATGTACTATTTCAGGGGATGATTCGGATATTCAATGAACGTTAAGTGGCTATTGTCAATTGATTATTGCTTTCTAATGAGCAACCTAAAAACCATCAAAAGGCCAAATGAGAATATTTCGTTGAAGTAAGGAACGAAATTTTGAAAAGACATTTGTGAACATAAGGCAAACCAGCATTATCTTCTTAAAAAGTACTTAGTACTTTGCGAGTTCAGGTCACTAGATATCAGCGAAAAGAACACCGGCGCTGTTGCAATGCGCCTTGCTGCAAACTTCTTATGCCGCCGAAAACACAAACATAAACATGAAATGAGAAATATCAAATTTTATCAAGACCTTTATTTGTGGGCACTTCTCCGTTGTCTACTTGCAGAGTAATGACATCCCATAGGCTCGCCATTGCAGCCTTGTTATGAACTTACCGAGCCCCGCGGGGTTTTCTTGTTATTGTTCTTCACACGCAAACAAAGAAATGGCTTGATGGATACGACTGCCTTTAAAAGAAGTGTTCTGCTCATCCAGTGGTAAAAATTATGTTGCTTTTGTTCCTCTGCGCTTTACATAACTTACAAAAAACGGCAAACAAGCGAAATGGCAGCATGCATTTCTGGATCTGCCCACTCTTTTCCTTCATCAGATGTCTCTACTGACAAGTTGCAGCTTCCCTTTTCAGGCCCTGGTTTATTCATTCGCACGGGTCACCTTCCGCAGGCTATGGGTGTAAGAGAGAGAAGGATTCTTCGGAGGTGGTTAACATTCCTTCGTGTCTGCCGAATATGTGATGACTCAAGTAAGTGCTTCCTGCAGGGGTACGGCTCGGTGTCTACTACTATTCTTCCCTTGAATTCAATCACGTGTTCACTGGTCTCGCTGTTCTGGAAAAGAGCTCAAAGCTAATTTAAAACCAAACAACAGAGATAAAAACGCGCTGTCCAAATCGTGCGATACATGTAACCATTAGATTGACTTCGTGAGAGTCATTCTACTGAACACTGGGCCACTCCCATGTGGGAGGCACTTAATTGAATCATGTAATATTCCGAAGATCAATTGACAATGTTAACCATTTCATTGAAACCCTCCACCCCTATTACATACACGGTGTACTGTCAGTGGTGCGGACAATGACTAAACAGTCATAAACAAGTGCTTCAAAGCTTCAAAAGGGAAGCTACAAATCGCATGCAGTAAACTTGATAAAGCACGTTATGTTCCGAAACAGCACCTTTTCCTATTTTCTTTCTTGGTGCTCATCTCTAACTCAAATAAATTCATTGCACGAGCAGATAAACCCCAGTCAAATGTCTTCTTTTTACTCTCAGTTAGTGTTTCTGCCAAATCGCACAGCACTTAGCGCGGTGAAGCCTACTGATTCGTTTTTACTTTACCGGCTGATTAGTTTGTTTGGTCTTGTTTTCATGCCATTAAAATTTTTTTTTCGACAAACTTTACGCGCGGATATTAAGGGCTGACGAAAGAGCTTCAATACTTCTCGGTGTCATATTCACTGTTACCGTCTCCTTTGACTGAACGTGCGTTTGCCCAGGGCTGCTACTGGAGATCTGAGCAGAGGGGGCAAGGTATTCGTAATTTCTTATAAATTTACACGAACGTTTTCTACGAAGCGACCAATGAAGTGAAAGTTTTGTTATTCCCCATTTTACTTTATATCTGCATCAGGCTAGAATCGTATACATGGCACAAAAAGCGCACAGCTCAAATTAGGAAAAGCACAGATATTTGTTTATAATGCAACAAGAGGAGAGCGACCGGCCTAGTAGAGTTATGACAAGAGATTTACATGTATCAGAGTTTAGAGCTCGTCGGGAATGGCAAAGCCGTCTTTTCCGGTCTTCTTTCTAACCATTACTCGTCGCTTTATGTGCATATCTGGCAAAGGTGTTCGTGTGTTAGGGGTTACAAGCAAACATACAGCTTTTTTTTTTTCGTCTCAGCCAGTAGGAATATGTTCTTCAGGCCGTCTGGATAAATTATGTGTAAAAGGTAAGTAGCATGTATTCTGGTAAATCACCACTCTCACTGAGCAAAATTAATTACGTCAAAAAACGCGGTTACTCACAGCACACGGTTCTCCATCAGCTTCGTTCGCAGCACGGACGGGGAACCCTTTGCAAATGTACCGGCAACGGACTCGGAAAGGCTGAATTAAAAAAGAAACCAATAGACCAGTTAATGAACCGGTGCGGACAAAAGTAAGTGGATCACTCTGTTTCCTTCAAACATTTTTCACGCGTGCTATAATGGAAACTGGCAGTCGTAATATCTGCGAACCGATAATAGACACCAGCCCTCTTTGACTCGGAAAAATAATGTTTTCTTATCTAAAAACCGGTAGGCGTAATTGTAATGTCAAAAGAAAAGCGTGCTGCGTTTACTTTTATCCGCACCTGTCCATTGTGACATTTTCGGCTTGAAATAGCATTTAATACATTGTATTTCAATTACTGTGAACAACTTTTATAGAAGCTTCGAAACGCACATGAATACTAACACGATGAAAGAGACTTTAAAATTCCTATTTGTTTTCCCTTGCTAAGAAACTTGGATGAATCGTAAATGTCATAACAATAAGTAAATATGATATCTGGTCAAAAACAAAGCATTCACTGGAAGCGCGTATAGCATGGAGTAACTATTAAACGCCAACTTTGATAAAATCGTAAGCTCTATTGGTGCGGACGCAAGAAAGTGAATTAGGTTGAGTAACTAAAAGATATCGTGCTCTGAAAAAGTGATCTTCTCTTATTGAGCAAATATAGTATGGCGCAATATTTCATTAGGTAATAATTTATGCGGTTGCGAACCCCTGCGCATATTCGGAGACACTTTAAAATGCATAGCATTTACTTCACTCTTACTAGCTGCAGGTCGAAGGCTCTCTCACATCTTGCATTTTTCCCAACGTTGCTCCAGCTGGGCCACTCTGCGAATCAAATGTGCGGGAAACTTCGGTCACAATTGTGCCATTTTACTAGCGTCTATTATAAAAAAAGAAAGTCAACTATTGTTAAACAAATTCACTGCGGTACAAATGAAAAAAAAAATGTGTTCATATGAAACGCATTGCATTACCTTCACTTCACAAATTTTGCAATTCTCTGCAACAGGAGCGCTACATCTGCAAACCAGCTTCACACTCCTCTGGCTTCACTGGCCAACCCTGTGAAATATCAAGGCCTTGCGCCCGCACTAGACCTTCTTCACCATCATTCTTTTCAAGTACAGCAGCCGAGTGGAACGACGTTCCCCACCACACCGCTGCTTGCTATTCCATGAAAGTATTACCGGGCGTCATGTATGAAGAGGGCAATCAGTTTATCTTTTCCCCACTTCTATTTTTACGGTAACAAAATAAAAATAAATAAATTAGATGCTTTATGTTTTGATTTTTTTTCACTTTATACCAAAGCAAAAAACAGCACGCTGCGTATGGTTGAAAATAAACTTTAGTATTACTGTCGTGTAACGCGGAGCCCCATATGGAGGCTTTAAAAAAATGTGTTAGCGTTTTCCCCAGGGCATGTTTCGGCAGGTTCCAAGAGACCTAACTTTACAAAATTGTTATATTGTTCCATATTCATAGAGTAGGAAGCGATTAGTTTCTTTCATCTGAAATCAGTTCATATGAGGGGCTCACAGTCCTTTGTCCTTCTGAATAGTTATGCACGAATGAATTGTATCAACACCGAGCCGTTTTTGCCTGGCGTCTGCATGGATTTTGAATTTGTGCCGTTGTGAGGCATGAATGAGTTACTAGTATCATTCGATCAGACCCTTGAAACCAAGGTGGCTACGTGTAAACAAGTAGCAGCGAAAAGTAGAAAGCTCATCTTCGAGCATTCTCCTTCACACTAGTTTTATTTTGAGCTCTCTAATGATGTTGTCCACCCTGTACAGACATTATAGTGGCCTGTCACTAGCTCAAAAAAAGACATCAGCAATATAATATGAATACTGAAGTTTTTAGGAAAAATCACTGGAACAACAATTTATTCACCTAATGGCAATTAAAGAATTACAAGGAAGGGCAGCCTCCAAAAGAGCGGGCAAACAGCCTTGTAGTGGTCGCGAATCGTTTCAGTACCATACAGATTATATTACATGCTTTAAAAATGCCGTGTTACGTGTTGAGGAAGCTCAACGTGGCAACAAAAACTAAACAAGAAATAGAAATTATTTTGCGAATACAATACCTCTATTGCATCCTACGAACAAGTTGTTAAAGGATCACTAGCATGGAATTCAGTAGAAAGTACGTCTGCTTTTCTTGAAAGCAATAGTTCGTTTACGCATTTCCAAATAAAGCTTCAACAAAATACCAAAGGGATAAATCATCTCCACATCATGAGCACAGGATCTAGAAAATAATTCCGACTACCTGAGGCCGTTCTAAATTGGTACTCGTTAATGCCTTGATGACAAAGAGAGCGTGGTTATTCCGCAAACACAGGACTATAGCACTCACTGTGGGATTCTTCAGCGCTGGCTGCGACTACGGCACCCACGAGGAGTGCAACAAGCACGGATGTCCTCATGGCGGCAAATCCTTTCAGCGACTAAAACTGCTGTGGAAATGCCGGCCGAGCTTATAAGGCGCATCCTTTCCATGTAACATCCTGCGCCCATTCGCTGCTGTGCGAGGGAAGCAAGGCACACCCTTTTCTTTTCCTCTGAAGTAGGAGTACCTGAAGACGTGGTATTGGGACCGGATGAGAATTTCTTAATGGGGGTAGAATGTACCAATGCGCTGCGCGGACCTTGAAGCATTCTCCAAGATCTTCAACGAGTCAGCGTACTCGGCCCTTCTTTGGCTCTGCAAACGTGAATGTACTTCCATTCTTTCCTTTCGAGGGGGGGGGAGGGGGGGGGGGGGGGGGTGCATTTGCGAACGATGTGACTAAAACCTTTTTGAAGCGAAATAAATATTTAGCGGATAATGCCTAAATGATTGCAATAGGCAGCAGTGCATGTGCGGAGTTTTCTGGGGAGAAAACAAAATATTACACGATCACTGCATTGGACTGAAGCTATTTACTTGAAGACAAGATATATGAACTATAGAATCATACAAAGATAACGCGGAGATAATATAGCGGTACGCACTTCATTCAACGGCAACTACACCGCACACAAAACCGCATGATTAACATTGCACTAGTGCTATCCAGAGAGAGAAAAACAACGAAACAGGAATTGAGCATTTATGATTAGGGAATGCAACACGGAGGAAACTGCCTATGGCACGGAGGGTTGCACAATGAATTTCAAGCGAAGCCCAACTCAACAGGAGTGAGCAGAATGCCGAGTGGCAGATGAGATTAGACAGTTCGGAGGCTCCAAGCGTAGGTTATCACAGGAAAATCCACTCTCTTTTACAAACGTAGAGCAGCATTTCAGGGCTTCGTGAAGCGACGAATGCGCACTAAAGTCTAGCGTTGGTGGTTGCTGTCGTCTGCGGAAGGGCACCTGAAATACTGTTTTTTTATAGCGCCGAGGGGCATTGCATCTATCTCGATGATAATGCATTCCACTGTACGCAGTGTGGTTTGTCATGGTTTCTGCGAACAACTACTATGCTTTTCCGCTTAGTATCACGATTTGAGCATAGCATGTACAGTTGCAAACATGATAGTGCTGGTTTGGTTTGGTTTATCGGGTTTAAATTCCAACGATGACTTGGCTAACGGGCACGTGGCTGACGAAGGCTCCAGATATTTGCTGCCTACGAGAATATCACACGAGTAATGACATTGCACTGTACGCAACTGGTTTCCTTATTACCACCTTCGAAACGCTGTCACCACGGCAGGGGTCGAACTCCAATCCACAGGGTGGCTATTAGATCGGTCAAACCACTGAGCAAACGCGGTGGAGCGCTCTGAGGTGGTGACCGCAATCCTAAATTGTTTAGGGTAATAGAATAAACACTTCGTTTTCTTTTTTGCTTTTATGCGTGCTGTTTGAGGCAGATGAAAAATTTTAAAGCTACAACTGCTGATGCCGTCTCCCGAGTGACACTGCGGGGTTATATATTCTTTTCGACAATTGGTTACTTAATCTATCTAGCGCGAATGTATTCCTGGACTGCCTGATGAGTGATAGAGAACCGCATAATTTTGCAACAGTTGTGTTAGCTGCTTAGGTGGTGCCGCGCATGGAGTACTGGGACTTGGTGGCCTTGAAGCTCACCAAAAGCGAACCGAGTATTTCATCCACAAGAAATTGGATGGGGAATCGGTTTATCATCTTACAATAGGAGTTAAAAGTAACAGGGGGAGAGGTTAGCGGAGAGGTAATTCTAGGTAGAAATTAATTATACAAATTATGGAAATCCCAAATAGGTGTCCTGGCTTTGAAATCAAAATGCGTTTTTCCTAGTGCAATGTTCCTAGCGTACGTCTGCCCTGAAAAAGGACGTTCCGCAGT
>JAJIZL010034858.1:4393-23833 GCA_023969395.1 Amblyomma maculatum
TGCGTGGTTGATTGATTGAATGTCCTTTATTGAATGGGGAGGCTCATGGCCATGGATGGGGATAAAGGGGAGTAGACATAATCTTCATTGTTTAGGTCGTCACTCGAATCACATTGCTCTAACCAGGCCACTAAGCGAGCCATACTTGGCAAATATCATCTGTGTGTTATCATCAGTTTCTAGAAGGGAACGGTAGTTCAAGCGGTAGGGTTCAATCTCGGGGCGTTCAGTAGAAAAAGCAGGGCAATCCCAAAGTAAATGAGATATGCCGCCGCAGGTTAGAGTCGTACAGTGGGGGCACGTAATCATTTTCTCCGTATACTGACGCCAGCGGGCCATAATACGTGGCGTGTAAGCCTCACGGGCGATGAGCTTATTCAAAAATACTTCTTGACTTCGGGTGAGGTGGGTTCTTGTAAAAGGTGGGTCTGGTGTGGCCACCTGCATGCGATGTTGACTGAGGCTACGAAGACTGGTCCGAGTATAGTGCATAATCATACGAAGGAGCAGACACGTTTCCAGTGGCGAAGCGACGTTTATTACCACATGATAAAGAGAAGTTTATTTGAAACGGTACAAATAATGTTCAACAAATACAAGACAACACTACTCTCTAACTGGTCTGAGACGGGCGAGCAATGCGGAGTGCCGCAGCACAAAGCATGTCAATAAGGTAGTAATGTGGCCGACACTAGACCGTCGCGCAGGACGATGAAGTAGGTCGACCACTTGCGCAAAAAGTAAACTTAGCTCATTGATACCGTGTCCACGCATGCCTGCTCAAAGAGGCGCATGCGGAGACGCTGCAGCAACGGAAGCATCGTTCTTTCCGAGCGGCCTTGTAAGGACGCCATTCCACGCTGCCTCCACAAAACAAACATGCCGACACACAACAGCATATTGGTGAATACTACGCGCGAACTAGTGCGCGCTTCCAGGCGGGTTACAAACATTCCAGGCGGGTTACAAGCTTCGCAGCCGTCGAAAGTCCCTGATATCTGCCGGAAGAGCAGATGAGGTCAGCTGGCGCCAACGTGTCCATCTGATTTTCTGGAGTTGCTCGCGGGACAGCTGCGCGATTGCTAGCGCTTCACACACCCTGGAGGGCGGCGTTTCTTCTATATCAAGGTTAGGCAGGCTGGAAGCCAACGACGCCAGTGTGCGACACTTAACGAAAAATGCCGGCGGCTGATCGGCTGTAGGGCCAACCATGTGGTGTGAAAAAAACAAGTTACGCGATGTACCTAGGAAGTATGTGAGGGGTTGCCTCCCTGGATATTCTGGGTTGCGCACGAGGTCTCGGACTCCTCAGAAGTCGCGCACGTCACACATAGTGCGGATGCATGGCATACTGAATCCACCCATGCTCGTCAGTAGGCGAACGAACAACCGTGACAGAAGTTCAGTCCTGCCTGCCCAAAAGAAAGCGAAACATGACGTGGTTAGCCTGTGTGCAAACGCGCGAGGTGGGCTTGCGACGCGGGTGGCAAAAAAGCACGCGGATAGGACTTTGGACTTTATTATGTAGCTGTGCTCTGCCAGTGAAAGGCGGAATGTCGCCGCTACAGATAGGCGTTTCTCAGGCGTTTATTGCTACATGTGCGTTTGTGCGTGGCTGGTCGAGTGAGCCCGCAAGCAGGTTGCGGCGCATGCCTTTTATTCGATCTGGCGCGTATGCGCATTAGCGACTGCGGCGATAAGCCGGACACCACAAAGAGACTACAAAGAGAGTGATCGTAAGCAATGGCGCGGGCCGACAGGTTCATATGCTCTTTCAACAGCAAAACAGTTGTACCGGTCGAACCTTGGCCATTTAAAGAAAATACTTAGTACTCTGACAAGCAAAGGACAAAGCATATCAGAAAGTTCAATAAGGTGCCACCACTATTGCCGCGGAAATGGAGCAGTGGTGTGGTTAATGGTGTCTAACGCCAACAGGATCTACTCTAGCGGTAAACTTAAGCGCCGCGCGTGAATCTTTCTGAAGGCGCACGCTTCCTCATTGCCTTCTTGATAATGTGCTTCAAACGAGGCCATGTCGAGGCCGCAGGGTCACAACAGAGACGATTGATAGGCGACAGCGCGTAGCGTGAATTTCGAAACGGATACCTAAACATCAGTGCCACGTTTACCCAAGTGGAGATGCGAAACTCGAAACTAGCCTACAAGAGGCCCCTCTGTCCAGTTACTACCAGCTGCCAAATATCCATTCGTGGTGAGGACGTGAGGAGGATAGGCCGTTTGGCGCCGAGAAAGGTTTCGGAAGTTCTCGCGGGGTGAGGGTGCCGTGAAATTCTGTATATTCTAGATGGTTATCGCACTATGACCGCATTTGAGCTTTCGCAAAAGTTGAATGTGTTCGTGACCGATTCACCTCAACCCCAATATACCCGCACACCCCGATATCCCTTGGCCCGGGCCAGGCCCGAGCGAGAGAGCTTCTGGCCGGCTGGCCGGACTGGGTATGGGCTGTAGGGCCGGCCCGCGTCCGTGCACAGTTACAGCGTAAGGTACAGTGCAGCTTAAGAAGCACTTAACTTTCTCTACATGAGCTTAGAGGATGCCTTGAGATATTTAATTCTTATTTGAACAAGGGAGTGCACTATTTTCTGTATAGAAGACGCTGATAAGGGCCTTCAAAAGCACCTGCTGTAATGCACCAAGCCTTTAAAATCACTCAATTTATTTATTTATTTTATTTACAACGTACTCCTAGCCTCAGTTGATGCTGTCGCAGGTTTGGGAGATTTTATTATACAAAAGGAACAAGCAAAAAGGTGGAACCAAAATTGCAGGTGTCCTTCAGGAACAAAACAAAAAAACAAAAGACATCGAACAATTCGAACCAGTGACTTAAAACTGGATATTTACCGGAATGTTGAAATACAACCCACACCTAATGTACATATTGAACAAAACTCACATGAATGACGAGATTCGCATTAACCGTCCTTATAAATCATAAACAACACTGCACAACTTAGAGATGAATCAAGAAAGCGTAGTAGACTTGACAATATCATCAGGCAGATAATTTCATTCTTTAACCGCTTGGGGAAAGAATGAATACCTAAACGTATCATTGTTGAACCTATATTCATTTAAATGTTTACAATGTTTATTACGTGCATTGCGTGAAGTCAAAGGGTACAAGAAACGACTGGCGTCCATTTTGAGGTAACCATTTAACAAGAGGAATATAAACTTAAGACGCATGAACTTGGAACGAGCACTTATATTTGGACTGCCGGCTTGATTCAAAAGTTTGGTTCGTGAATCATCACGTCTATATCTATTGTATGCAAATGTTATTGATTTGCGTTGGACATTCTCTAATTTTTGTGTGCATTGTTTCGTATATGGGAACCAGGCGATTATACTATATTCGAGTATAGGACGAATAAGTGTGGTGTAAGACAGAATTTTCGTTTCTGGTGCTGCAGAGCTGATTGTACGCTTTAATGAATGGAGAGCAGAAAGAGCCTTGCCTGATTTTCGAACCAGGTTCGCAAGGTGTCTGAAGAGAGAAGTAAATTTTATTAAGTTCTGCTTTCATCGAAAGGTGTCGATATTAAGCAGAGTGGATTGTTGGTCGAGTTGGTTGAACATTATTCAATAATAGCTGAGTTTGGGCTGGTTGGTTAGACATGTTAAACCTGGAAAGCACATACAAACACACGGACAAGCACTCGTGTTTGCGTCTTTTGCTGTTGTACGTGTGTTTTGTATGCGCTTTCCAGGTTTAACATGAACATTATTTTAAAATAACGCTAGCACAAAGACAGTAGAATATGTGCTAGTCTCTATCCGTAGGTGTTCTAGCGCTGTATTAAGATAATGTCGATATAAGGCTGTATATTCCGTGACTGACAACTGTGAATCGCGTTAACATTCTGGGCCCTATTAGCGCTGCATGCAGCGTGCGACAATATTTGGAGATCCAGAATGTGTCTTCAAAACCTGTATTGTGATTAGTCTTGTGGTGCTCTTCCAACTGAGCTCCGTAGTCGACGTAGCTCAGTTGGAAGAGCACTGGACGATAATCACCATAAGACATGCTTGGCAAATACCAACAACTAAACGTAAAAACACTCGGCAACATTTGCTTTAGACTCGTAGGCTATCAGCTCCTTTAAGCTCGGTAATAACGAGCCCCTCATTTCGCTTTCAATTACACACATATATATATGGTACAAGAATTTTCTAGGGCTAAGTTGGATATACTTGAAAGACTATAGACGAGGTAAAAAATACTATGCTTCTCTTGACGTTTCGGCCGGACACCGACCTTCGTCTGAAGGACGTAAGGTAAGGTTCTTCAGACGAAGGTCGGTCCCGGGCCGAAACGTGAAACTAGCCAACGCAGTTTTCTTCTTGGAAGGCACTGCCCTAGTTTGGTTTGACAATCATGCAGACTCATTTACCAGCTGGGATTGTTTCACTGAAGAGATAAAGGAGTGCTTTGGCGACGGATCCGTGAAGAAGAAACGTGCAGAGCAAACGTTGATGCAGCGGGCCCAGGTACCTGGCGAAACTTGCACCGCATATATCGAGGATATTATAAAATTGTGCAAGATTGTAAACCCTCGAATGTCCGAGGAAGATAAAGTGGGGCAATTGCTCAAAGGTATCACTGTAGATGTCTGTAATTTTCTTATCAGCAAAGAAAATTTGAACTCTACAGCTGACTTCATCAGACACTGCCGCACTTTCGAAACCTTGAAGTTGCGCCGCATCACTCCTAAATTTGGGCGACTGGCCAACGTCACATCTGGTGCGAGCGTTGATGCCAGTGATCCAGAGTCCATGGCGGATCTGATACACCAGATCGTGTGGGAAGAATTGCTGCATGACAAAGATTCTGCGTGCCGGGACGAACACCAATATGACGGTTGCGCGCAGCAATTAGAACTCGCGACCCCACCAACATCCTGGAGTCCTGCTTTAAAGCTGTCATGCTTTGGCGAGAGCAGACAGCATAACGATTGAAGCACTTCTTAGCCACGGATGGGCCGAAGAGCCACCTACACACGCCAGGTGGTTCATCAGCAACGCCGTCCCGATTACTACCGGCAATCAGAACAAGTTCCCGCCTGCATTTACTCGGACCGGTCGGTGTCGCCAGCAACCTGTGTGTTATAGTTGTGGCATGACCGGACACATCTCCCAGTATTGCCGTCGGCAGGGCCTCCTACCTCAAGATCATCGCCCGCTGCACAACGTTTATGATCATTTCGACTTAGAAGTTTATCCGACACCGACTCTGGATACATACCGCCCGGCACAGATGCGAAGCGGATCGCCTGCTTCGCACCGCAGCTCTACACCACCAACCCAAAGACAGCGACGTTCACCGTCTCCTCGGCGCCGTTCTTCCCCTTCGGGAAACTAGAAGGCGCGGCCGATGAAAATCAACGTTCCCAATAACTCTGCCGGTGTTCATGTTAAAGAACTCGAAGTATCCATTGACAGCATCCACACCATAGCACTAATTGACACTGGAGCAACAGTCTCTGTTATGAGTTTAGCATGCAAGAATCGATTATGACATAAAGAGATGTTTAGCGTGAATCAAGCTGTGGTATTCCGTTGTGTTGGCGGTGAATTATTGGTGCCTTTGGGTGTGTGCTATGCGAAAGTTGTGATTGGTGGCCAAGTGTTTCGAACCGAATTCACAGTGTTGCCTCATTCCATGCATGAAGTAATTTTAGGTATAGACTTTTTCGAACAGTCTGGTGCAAAGTTAGACTGCCGTAGTGGACAGATCTCGCTTAATGCTGCGTTGATGGTGGCTCTTGTAGAAACCTCGCCGCTCGATTTAAGAGGGTTTTCTGTGTCTGAAGATACAGTAGTACCTGCGTTGTCTGGAGAATTCATTCAAGTTATGTCTTTTACGAATTTGCGCGAGGATTTCGACGCCGTAGTGGAAACTACAACACTGGCCTGTGCACAGAAGAGTGTACTGGTGCCTCGTTCCATAGTTTCAGTCACCAGAGGTCGCATCTTGCTGTGGACTGTAAACTATTCAGACGAGCCAGCCGTGTTGCCTCGTCGCATGAGGCTCGGTCATTACGAGGAAGGTGTGTCAAATTATGTGGCGCACTAAGTAACCATGCTCCTGAAGAGAAAACATCCCATTTTGCAGAATCTCGAATCCAGGCAATGATAAACACATCTTTAGGAGCACAGGAGCGCCGAATTTTGACTGATCTGCTTTACAAGCATGTTTCGGTTTTCGACTTCACCAGAGAACATTAGCCACCGATTCCAAATTCTCGCATTCATCATTCGATTGATACTGGAAAATTTCGCCCGATCAGACAGAAGCCCTATCGTGTGCCTCCGACCGAACGTCAGCTTATTGACGAACAAGTTCATGACATGCTTCAGCTTGGCGTTATTCAGGAATCTTCAAGTCCTTCGGCGGCTCCAGTTATTCTCGTTAAAAAGAAAGGCAACACATGGCGTTTCTGTGTGGACGATTGTTGCCTTAACGCCGTCACAAAAAAATGTATATCCGCTTCCACGTATAGACGATGCAATCGACTCCCTTCATTCGGCGTCATACTTCTCGGTAGACTTGAGATCGGGGTACTGGCAGATACCGATGAACCCAAGCGACAAAGAACAGACGGCGCATTTGTGACTCCCTATAGTCTCTATGAGGTCAACGTAATGCCCTTTGGATTGTGCAATGCACCTGTCACGTTCGAACGATTCATGGACACCCATTCTGCGCGGACTCAACTGGAAAATTTGTTTGTGCTCTTTAGATGACGTTGTGATCTTTGGTAAGACCTTTCAGGAACACAATAGCCGCCTCGCCATCGTTCTTGATTGCATTGAGAGAGCAGGCCTCGTCCTCAAATCTAAGAAGTGCCCCTTTGGCGAACGCCAAACAATTGTTCTATGTCACTTGGTCGATAAGGATGGTGTTTGGCCGGGTCCTCAGAAGATTGCGGCTATAACCAGCTTTACAGCACCGAAATCAGTGAAGCAGCTTCGGAGCTTTTTAGGACTGTGTTCCTATTTTCGTCGTTTTGTGCCCAGATTCGTGACATCGTATACCCGCTCACGTGCCTTTTGCATAAAGATGCACGGTTCAATTGGACAACTGACTGCGACTCTGACTTCCGCCACCTCCAATTCCTTCTGACATCAAGACCTATCCTACGTCAATTCTGTCCTTCTGCCCTCATCGAAGTTCACACCGACGCTAGTGGCGTGGGCGCAGCAGAGAGAAAGAGATTGGTAAAGAGCGGACACTCCCATAGGGCCCAGCGGCCCATTTGACTGTAGTGTACCAAGCGGCCGGCGGCAACTACTTCCGGTCTTGCTGAAAGGCGCGTTTTTTGAATGCTAGCATGCGCTGCGCCCTTCCCTACCCTTTTGGCGCATTATTTTGGTTTTACACGGTCTGCTAGTGTTTCTATTTATGTTCAGCATGCATAACAACATGAAAAATAGATTCCCAGTTCTCTAAACTGGCCATCAACGCAGCTGCGCCACCGCCTTTGCAAAACAGTATTGCAGAAAAGATGCCAAGTGCTTTGTGAAATGAACATTTATTTTGCTGCATATAAAACACACAAGAGACGCAACAGATGTAGACGGATGCATTGACAAAACTTGGCACACATTATAGGCGATGTGCAAAATACAGAAAAATAAAAGTACACAAGGCGAGAAACAGCACTTAGGTAGAGACAAAAATAGCATAACGTTGATTTCCCAATTATAGCAAATGATATGTAACAAAACAGGCATTATACATGAACTACACAGTCCCAGTCGCGGCTACCTTAGCAAAGGTAACTTGTATTGTTCAGGGCAGAGAGAAGCACTGACGCTTGTGGGAAGACCACTCCGTTTACTCGTCGCATCTGCAGTGCTTCGGCTGTAGTCCGTGGGTCCATTCAGTGCTGTTGGAAAAGGAATGAACATGATGCAGAAGGTTGCAATGAAATGTAAGGTTACTGCACCGCGCACACAATTGTGCATGTGGGTGCGTACTGAAAACTTGTTGAGCAGTAGTTTTGGTCCAGAACAGGAGAGCTGTCATTCGTAAAATTGGTACAAAAGCTACTCTTGCAACGTAGAGGTCAGGAAATGCAGGCTAACCGAAACTGTCTGAAAATGCATTTCTACAGTGAGTGAAATAACAGCCACTAAACTAACAACATTCCTCAAGAGCACTGAACAGCTGAAGCTTGCTGCATAATAAAACATTTCTCACTTTACCGTTGTCCCGTTACATGCAACGCGACACCACGCAAAACTAGCCGTTCTCAAAAACGCGGCCGGCGGGCACGCCATGCTGGGTTGCCCTTCATACGCGACTTTGTGAAGCGCAGACCACCGTGCTGAGCTAAAGTGCCCGAAATGCTTCGCAGTTTGACAAGAATGAAACATTTCACACCTTGCGGTTGCCCTGTTAAACGAGACACCACGCAAAACTAGCCGTTCGCAAAATCGCCATGTCACGTCACCGCGGCGGTCAGCACGCCTTGTCATGCTTGTTAGCTTGCCCTTCACGTGCGACTCTGTAAGGCGCAGTCGCCGCCGTACTGAGCTAAACTGCCTGAAATACTGCACAGTTTGACAAGAAAGTCAAGAATGAAACGTTTCTCACTTTACCGTTGCTCTGCTAAACGCAACACTTAGCAAAACTAGCCGTTCGGCAAACTGCGTCAGCATGGCCGCACCGGCCGGCGAACACGCCATTTTGGCGCAACGGCCTGCCTTGGTGCCTTCACATGCCACTTTGTCAAGCGTGACGAGCTAAACTGTTCGAAATGAAGCTGTTTCTCGGGAACACAACATATTACACCTTGCCGTGGTTGGGAACCGCCAGTTACGGCGTAACGAACTGCGCCTGAACAGCCGGCGCGCCTGTTCACGAGCTGCGAAACTTATTGGCACCGGCTGGCATGGCCAGCGTAAACTGCCTGAAATGCAGCGTAGTTAAGCAAAAAACGTTGCTCACCTTGCCGTCGTTCCGCGCAGCAGCCCACAAGAGGTCTGTGCCGCACAAGCGCGGCGAGGCACGAGCACACAACCGCTCCCTTCGACAACTTCTTGTCGTCTGCTAGTGCTCCGGTGGGCTACCGCTGCAGCGAGTGCCGTCGCGCGCGCGTCCGCGCATGCGCACGTTGGTGCCGCCATCCATCATCGGCGGCAGCGCAAAAAAGTCGCGCGTCTTCCCTGGGGCCAGTTTTCGCCGAGTGACCGCTCTTTACCAATCTCTTTCTCTATGGGCGCAGTGCTAATCCAGCGTCATGGCACCGATGAGCACGTGATAGCTTATGCTAGTCGTTCGTTGAGCAAGGCGGAGCGTAAATACATCGTTACTGAACAAGAGTGCCTCGCAGTGGTTTTTGCGGTGCAACGATTTCGTTCCTTCCTGTATGGCAATGTTTTTACCATCGTCAGTGACCACCATTCGCTCTGTTGACTCGTAAATCTTCGTGACCATTGCGGCCGGCTTGCTCGATGGGCATTGAGGTTGCAAGAGTTTAACTTCACTGTGGCATACAAAAGTGGCCGTCAACATGCTGACGCTGACTGTCACGCTTGCCGCTATCGTCAACTGGTAGTGATGATGACAAGTTTGATGACAATCTGGCGCCTATCTCGGCAACATTTCCTGACCCTGAACTGTCCTAGACAGAACAACGGAACGATCAAACTTTGGCGCCGCTCTTTCCTGCCGCTTATATTTCAACAGATGCGCGTTTCTGCGTTCGTGTCGGCCTGCTTTATAAGAATTTCAACCCCGGAAGTGCACGCTTTCTTCTCGTCGTGCCGGAAAACCTCCGTATTCCCGTTCTTGAAATAATGCCCGACGATACCACGTCGGGTGTCGCCCGGACCCTTCATCGCACACAGGAACGCTTTTGCTGGCAGAAAATGTGTCAAGCCACTCAGCGCTATGCAGTTAGATGTGTTAAGTGCCAGCAGTACAGGCTCCATACTTCCCGTCCACCGGGACCGCTGCACCCTATTGCGTCTCCGACCGCACCCTTTGAGCAGGTGGGCATCGACTTCTTGGGTCCTTTTCCGCGATCTTCGAGCGGTAACCGGGAGATAGTGGTATGTTTTGACCATCTCACTCGATGTTCAGAAACAGCAGCAATACCCTCTGCCACTGCTTACGAAGTATCCCTATTTCTTCTGCGATTTCTCGTCCTGCGCCATGGCCCTCCTCGAGTTCTGATCAGTGACCGTGGGCGCCAATTTACAGCTGAAGTTGTCGAAGAACTCCTTCGTCTATGCACCTGCGATTACCGTCATACAACGCCATGTCACCCGCAATCGAATGGACTTGTTGAACGGACCAACTACACTCTGACCGCTATGTCAGCTATGTACGTGGACTCTGATCACAAAAACTGGGATGACATCCTCCCTTTCAGTGCATACTCGTAAAACACTGCACAACATGAGACGACTGGCTACAGACCGTTTTACCTCTTGTATGCTCGAGTTCCCCGCAGTTGTCTTGATACCATCCTTCGTTTTTCCCTCCACAACGAGCCTTCTATCGCCACAACTTTATGTCGAGCCGAAGAAGCTCGCCGCGTTGCCCGCCTCCGCATCCTCGACTCACAGGAACGTTCGAAGGAGCGTTATGACAACCAACGCCCACATGTCTCTTATGTGCCCGGTGATTTCGTGTTGCTGTGGACGCCGCTGCGCAAGCGTGGTTTAGCCCAAAAGCTGCTGTTTCGTTATAGCGGCCCTTTTGTCGTTTTGGAGCGTCTGAGAGACATGAACTATGTAGTTTCACGTCGCACCGAAAGTGGCCGATGCTCACGCCGGACCCAGGTGGTGCATGCGGCTCGGCTAAAAAGGTTCCATCCCCGGCACCTTTCTTAAACTTCTTGCCCTGGGGCTTCATCTGCGAGGGGGGAAGTGTCACGCGCTTCGAGGCTTCAGAAAGGAAGAGGCTGGGGAGAAGAAGGAGAAACAGAAGCCACTGTGGTGTGTGCTGGTGTTCCTTGGGGGACTCAGACCGCTTTAGACGACAAGTAAACACCCTCGTCCTCTTCATGGATCACTGCCTTGTTGTGGCGGAGGGGCTTGCGAAACTCGATGAAGTCGTGAGCTCTGCTCTGTAGGGCCACCCAAGATAGACAGGTCACGGCGGAGAGTTCTGACAAAATGTGATTCACTGGAGAAGGTAATGGCAACCCACTCCAGTATTTCCTGCCAAGAAAACCCTATGGCCAGTCACAATACCATGAAAGATATGGCGCCGGAAGATGAGCCCCCCAGGTTGGAAGGCGTCCCACATGTTACTGGGAATGAACAAAGGGCGGTTCCTAGTAGCTCCAGAACGAATGAAGCGGCTGGGCTAAAGCCAAAAGGACGCTCAGTTGTGGATGTGTCGGGAAGCGACCGGAAAGTCCGATGTTGCAAGGAGATATATCATGTAGCAACATGGAATGAGTGATCTATGTCGCAAGGTAAACTGGATGTCGTCAAGCGAGAAATGGACAGATTGAACATTGATATCTTGGGTATCAGCGAGCTCAAATGAACCGGAATGGGAGAATTTAACTCCGGCGACCATTATGTCTTTTATTGTGGGCACGAATCCAAGAGAAGGAATGGGGTCGCTCTCATAGTAAACAGAAGAATGGGCAAAGCAGTGCTAGGGTACAACCCAAAAGCGACCGAATGATTTCACTTCGGATCCAAGGTCACCCTTTCAACATAACCGTTATCCAAGTCTATACACCGACCACTACTGCTGAAGAAGCTGACGTTGAGAGATTTTATGCAGACCTAATGCCTTTAAGACCGCACCCCATCTTCAGACGTCGTTTTTCTCATAGGAGACTGGAATGCTAAGGTCAGGAGTGAAGAAATATCCGGAATTATAGGCAAGTTCGGTCTTGGCGAGCCAAATGAAGCTGGGCAGAGGCTAGTAGAGTTTTGTCAAGAAAACAACCTGACCATAGCGAATACTCATTTTCAACAGCACAAGAGGCGCCTGTACACATGTACTTCACCGGACGGTCTGTACAGGAATCAGATCGATTATATTCTTTGCCGGCAGAGATGGAGAAGCGCTATACAAGCAGTAAAAACAAGGCCTGTTGCCGATTGTGGCACCGATCACCAGCTTCTTGTTGCCAAAATTAAGCTTCGATTGAGGAAAACGCAGAAAACTAGAAGGCCTTTCAGGTATGATCTGGATCAAATTCCATTAGAATATGCTGTAGAAGTGAGGAATCAATTTCAAGAATTAGATCTAGAAGACAGAGAGCCCGAAGAGATGTGGACTGATCTTCGTGATATAATACAAGAAGTTGCTACTAAGGTAGTTCCAAAGCAAAAGAAATGCAAGAAAGCAAACTGGTTATCTGAAGAGGCTTTGCAAATAGCTGAGGAAAGGAGGATGGCAAAAATTATGGGGGAAAGAGAAAGATACAAGGCTCTCAATGCGGATTTTCAGAAAATAGCAAGGAGAGATAAGAGTGCCTTCCTGTAAATACAGTGCCAAGAAGTTGAGGACAACAGCCAATTAAGGAACACAAGAGCTCTGTATAAGACAATCAAATATATCAAAGGAAGCTTCTGCGCTAATCTGGGCTTGATAAAGGACAAACGAGGCAAGGACCTCACTGAAGCCTTAGAGATAAAGAAGAGGTGGCAGGAATACACAGAACTGTACAAGAAGGACCCGAATGTGCAAACCAAACATAAGACGGTTGTGATTACTGATCTCGAACCGGGCATCCTGAAGAGTGAAGTTGAATGGGCCTTAGCCAGCCTTGCTAAGAACAAAGGTAGCGGAATTGATGGCATTCCAGCTGAGTTGCTTCAAAACCTCAACCATGACGCTGTTAACATTCTGCATACATTATGTCAGAAGATTTTGGACAACCCTGCAGTGGCCTCAGGATTGGAGGAGGCCAGTTTACATCCCCATTCCAAAGCAAGGCAGTGCCAAAGATTGTTCCAACTACCGCACGATCGCGCTTATTTCGCATGCTAGCAAGGTGATGTTGAAAATCCTCCAAGGTAGGCTGCAGCAGTATGTGGATCGGGAGCTTCCGGACGTGCAAGCTGGGTTTCGCAAGGGAAGAGGAACTAGAGACCAAATTGCCAACCTTCGCTGGATCATGGAAAAAGCAAAAGAGTTCCAGAAACCCATCTGCTTCCGCTTTATTGATTATGCGAAAGCGTTTGACTGCGTAGATCACAGCAGATTGTGGCAAGCTCTCCAAGAGATGGGAGTTCCGATGCACCTCCTCTGTCTCCTCAGGAACCTGTATGAAGGACAAGAGGCCACAGTCAGAACTGGGCATGGTCTAACTGATTGGTTTCCGATTGAGAAAGGAGTGAGGCAAGGCTGCGTACAGTCGCCCTGCCTATTTAACCTATATGCAGAGTGTATCATGAGGAAGGCCGGTCTGGACGAGTGTTCAGCTGGAGTGAAGATTGCTGGAAAACGTATCAACAACCTTAGATATGCGGATGATGCCACTTTAATGGCAGAAAGTGAAGTGGAACTCAAGAGACTTCTGATGCGCATACAAGAAGAGAGTGAGAAGTTTGGGCTTAAACTGAACATTAAAAAGACAAAGATCATGGCGTCTTGCCCTATTAAGTCCTGGAGCATCAATGGACAAGAAGTGGAAGCTGTGACAGATTTTCTTTTCTTGGGCTCCAAGATTACCTCGGAAGGAGACTGCAGCCATGAAATTATAAGACGCCTGCTTCTGGGAAAGAGAGCAATGGTTAGGCTTGACCGCCTAGTAAAGAGCAGAGACATTAGTATGCCAACCAAGATCCGTATTACTCGTGCTATGGTCTTTTCAGTTGTGATGTATGGATGCGAGAGTTGGACTGTGAAAAAGGCTGACCGCCAAAGAATTGACGCCTTTGAATTGTGGTGTTGGCGAAGACTCTTGAGAGTTCCTTGTACTGCCGGAAGATCAAATCAGTCGATATTGTCGACCATAAACCCTGGCTGCTCATTGGAGGGTCAAATTCTAAAGTTAAAGCTCAGCTACTTTGGTCATCTGATGAGAAGAGAGGAGTCGCTGGAGAAAGATTTGATGTTGGGAAAGGTTGAGGGTCGCCGTAGAAGGGGTAGGCAGCGAACGCGATGGTTAGATGGCGTCCTCGAGGCACTGCAGACGAAGTTATGTGATGTTAGGAAAATAGTGAGAGACCGGAAAGCGTGGCGTGACATGGTTCATAGGGTCACGAAGAGTCGGACACGACTGAACGACTGAACTGAACTGAATATATATATATATATATATATATATATATAAACTTTCTTCCCGTGAAAGGTTAAGTTAGGCCGATGCTTGAAGTTATGTGGCATGCCACGAGTACCGCCCAACGCGACTTAGGCCTGCGTGGTATTTAAGTGACCACGGAAAAAGCAATTAGGTCGGTAAATATGCAGATAACTTCGTTATATTAGAGACCTCCATTTACAGGTATTACACACCAGGATTGTTTGGACATGTAAAGCACTCGAGGAATGAACACACCGTTTTCCTGTACACAACACTTCCGGGGTGACACTATCGCAGGGAATCGGCAGTCGCTGTTTTTTATGCTTCACTTGAGCCTCGCTGTCTGATGGCCTTACTTGCAACTTTTCTCTCACCTCTAAAATTCTTGGGTTTTTCCTTTGAGGGGGCTACGTTTACCTTATGCGATTACCCATCGTAAATAATAGCACACTGGGCTATTGATAGCTGAGGTGTTTAGATGACATCGATAGGACATGAAAGCAAATTCTTGTGCCTTCTTTTGGGGCTCCGTCTTGGACAGGTGGCACCTTGGCCGAACACCCTACTTATATAACTGCTCCTTCACCCTCTTATTGTGATCGCAATAGGAAAAACGGCTTTTCTACTCTCACACCTGACTGCTTTCAAACACTGAAAGAAATAGTGCAAAATTTCCGCCTAGTATATACTAAAAAATCTGCGGAACAAACGTAAAAACGAAGTACCAAAAATGCGATAAGTACAAGTCGTTAGCCAGGAACCCTTGCGATAAGCACATAAGTCGGTAGTTAGGAACACAATGTTTAAGAGCTAGCATTTTAACACTTATTTAATAAGGATAATGGCGCCAAGTATTTAAGTTTTTCGGAGAGCAGCGCTTAAATGCAAATTCAAAAATGAAATGCACGGATGAAGGTCACAGGTCGATGTGACTTACAAATGTTTCGTATATTTGGAATATGCAATTATGCCAGGGATTAGATTTCATTGACGGATGGTGAAAAGGAGAGGCAAATGAAGGAAAAGACTAGTTCGAGAAACCATTTATTGCACTTTCAGTTCGTGGCCAATGCGTGGGAATATGCCATGGACCGATGTGATATGGTACAACGCTGAAGAAAAATCACAATAGTTTAATTTTTAGAAAAAGAGCAGTACGGAAAGCATTCTCCATCTTTCAAGAAGAGGTAAGTTGTGCTCTATTTCAGTTACACTTGCTGATTGCGAGTAGTTACAAATACGAAACGGGCGGATTGCTTTTTCAGACTCCAATTTCGTTACTAGGTCTGCATGATGGGGGTTCCAAATCAAATAAGCGGGATCGAATTTCAAGCGCACTAGTGTAGTGGATGCTAGCAGCTTCATGTCTCGATTAGCTAAATCCAGGTTGAGTCTTAGGAAGCTGAGTGTTTTGAAAGCCTTGTCAATAATCATGCCTGAACAAGCAACAAACAATACGAATCCCCGTGTGCCGTATGAGCAAGTTGGGATGGGGCAACCACAATAATTCCTCCCACTCCCCCTACCAAGGGCAAGCCAAATTTTGGCTTCCCATACGTTGTCCAATCCGCATTGTACCCGTGGCTCTCCATCAACTTGAGCTGCAGACAGACAAAAGCCGCAGCGTTGCTACGTTTCCGAGCTGGCTAACATGTTTAGACAAAGAAAGAAATGCCCCCAATAACAGATACCGATGATAAATATACTGTTCTTAAGTAGCAAACACACAAACATGTATGCTTAAATACAATAGAATTGAAGAGGCTTAATGAGAACCTACAGTGATTTTAGTAGCATACAAGGATAAACGGCACAATACCTTATCGATACAAGAAACAGAGACTGTTCCTAGAACACAATTATTCTTAAACACGTCAGCTGGCAAGCGCACAACTAATATATGTTCAAATAAAACTAAGAACGGCGCACCAGTTTAGAACATTAACCTGAGTCGCAAATTCGAGGCTTCTGCAATCAGTGTCGTAAAGCATTCCTTCGAAAGGAATACCTTACCTCACTAGGCTCAGCGCGTATCATTAACAATTTGCGCATATAATTCATTAAAGGTGGAACCGTTTTTACTCTTGGTCACGCGTCCCTCTCGAGGAATGAAGATGGCCTGGGAGCAAACAAAAAGTTGTAATTATATCATGTGTCCTTTTATGCAAAACGGTACGACAACATGGAAATAGTTGTTTGTGGGTAATTAGAGGCTTCCGCGTGCCTCTGTGTCATAACATTCTTAAAAGTACCTAAGTGTCTTTTGTAGATTTCTGAACCTCATTAGTGCTCTCTGACAGCACAGACATGCCTTATCTTTCTGGATAGTGTTTTTTCACAGCCAGAGTTGCATTGAGACTTTCTAGCCTATACAGCAAACAAAACAAATTCTTAAATATTAACTCGTAGAAAGGACACGTTTGTCAACTTACTTCTCTATGGTAGCTGCTTCGTCTGATTGGCCTCGCAGTAAAAAGAGAACTCTTTAAATAAATACATGAACAGGCACCCTGTTCATTGCTTACACGAATAAAGAGCTATAATCAGTGCGTCTGCTTTACTTCAGCACGCATATGTTCAGCTTTTGTCTAAACAGTATTTCTAAAATTTCCTTTCTGTGGGGAAAAGAAATAAATCTGCAGCTGCTTCTCTCAAGGAAACGTGCCCTTTACAAATTGCTTCGAGCACCTTAGTCTAAATTTAAACCGTACACGTAGGCCCACAATAACCACGCTTAAGTCTGCAACACTAACGCAAAGTAACTTAAGAAATGCTATTTTGAACATTTCGCAGACAGCTCTGCTCATGTCAAGAGTGCTTGCGTATAGGTTCGATAAACTGTTTCCTCATATGTTGTCTGCTCATCTAATAAAGTCGGCATTGTATGTGACTTCAAAAATCTATTGCCTCTCAGACAGCACAAAAATGAGCAGAATGCCTGGATGTTAGTATTCCCAAGAAGAAAGATCTGTCTGGATTCACCCATTACATGCACACCTTATACACCGGTGCTTATGGAGTGCGACGAAAGTATTATTAGATACAAATAAGGGCGATCCGCAATAAAGTCTTCTCAGAAGCGAGCCTATGGAAAATCCAAGCAACAATTTCTCATGGAATAACAGTCATTATGCCGAAAGGCTTTGTGTGCAGTTCAATTTATTTTCTCTAAATACCCCTATTCAGGACCATTACCTAAGGGCTAGGATTAGAGATATGGTTTACAGCATTCTAAAACACTGAACTCTTCAAAAAATTCCTGACGATTACGTTACTTCCTAATGCGGAATTAGAGCGCTGCTCATCAGCTGTTTCAGCTATTTGATATATTGAGGCAAATAGTTCGAGGAAGAAATGTATGTACAATTACACACAACAATTTTTTCACACATATTCTATATGAACTAGTTCCTATTCCGCGAATGACAGATACTAGACCTGTCCTCTCCAGTAAAGCACTTAATTTAGCACGCAGTGAAGCTTGTACGGCGAGATGCCGCCGGAGGCGTTTCTGTGCCATTCCTGTTCACTGTCTTCGCTCGACAGTACATTGAGGGTATGCTACGTGCTGAGTTTGTTAGCTTCACTATTAAAGGGAAAGCAAGGAGAAAGAACCTTTGTAAATATCTTAAACTGACTTCAAAACGCTGTAGCTAAAGTTAGCAAGCGTCTCATCGAGGTTCTAGCAGTATGTTTTAAACGAAAATGAGGGCCGGCTGGATCCAGGCCAGGCCTTCTTCGAAATCTAAGGAACGATTGGGTACAGATCCGGACTATCAAAATAGCTGAATATATGCAAACTACATCAAAATATCATTCTTTTCTTGTGATTGTGTGAATTGTCGGTTACTGCACACGATACCCTGCAGTTTGGTGTGGGCGCTTACATTATTCATGATTTATTATCTTTGCAATGTGTACCATGTATGATCAAGTCTTCCACTTGAGTTTTGAAGCGTGTCTTTCATAATTGGTTCACAGGAATGGAAAGGGCGCAGTTTCTGTCACACTTGTTTCTCTGAACACTTGAAGTACGCCTTAAGGGAGGGAAAGAAGGGGGGCTTGCTTCACAAGAATGTAAAGCAGTAGCATCTGTCACACTTGTTTCTGCGGACACCTGATTCGCGCTGTAAGGGAAGGAAGGAAGATGGGAGTGAAAGGAGCTGGTTACGAGGGACAACGGCGACGCTTACGGCGACAATGACGCGAAAACCAGGAACGGGCGCCAAAGATCTGCGCTCAAGACATCATTGATGGACAACTGTTGACTGCTACTCTGTGAGGAAGGCAGTTCGTGCCAGATGCCGGTTAGGCAGAAGACGAGCCGGAGGACGTAGTGGCGGCAGAGTATAGACGGAAATGTTGGAGTTGAAGGGCACTAAGTTGGGATATGTGCATGTGTCGCACGATTTGTGGCGTCAGCTGCGATAAGGTATTAAAACAATTGTCAAAACGATCTGGCCATAGGAGACAAATGACAGTTTCTATTCTTTCATGGGCCTTCCATATTATGTAAAGTTGATGAAACTTGCAGCTCAATTTAGAAGCCGTTCCAGATTACTCCTCAGATGTTCTCGTGTTGGAACCCAAATGTCCGAGCCATATTCAGGTTAGGACTGATGAGTGTTTTATATGCTTGTAATTTCAAATGTTTTTCCACACTGTTAATGTGGCTTCCAAGGGATGCTAGGTTTTTCTTGACTGATAAAATGGTGTTGCTAACATCCGCGTTCCAGATCAGGTTATTTTCATGGTGATGGGGAGGTATATGAATCTCATCACTTTTTCTACTGGCAAACTGCGCTTTTGTAAAAGCAGAGAAAAAATGCACTGACCTCCGAGTAAATAACACACGCTTGGAATTTTGAGGATAACCGAATATTACCCACTGATCACACTATTATTGAGCATGGTTTTTGTCAGTTTGAAGGCCACGTTGGATAGAAACTTTAGTGAATACAATAAACTACGCAGTTGTCTCCGCAAACACATGAGGACGAGACAGGCAAAGATAGATGGCCGGTACACTAGCAAAGAAGAAGAACCAGAGGAACCTTTTGTTAAGATTAAGGAGCTTGAGATTTGATTTCACCGCATATTGAGTATGATCTCTAAGACACTGCTTACCTATAAATAAATAAATAAATAAATAAATAAATAAATAAATAAATAAATA
>JAJIZL010034858.1:23843-37920 GCA_023969395.1 Amblyomma maculatum
AATAAATAAATAAATAAATAAATAAATAAATAAATAAATAAATAAATGAATAAATAAATAAATAAATAAATCTATCTTAAACCATTAGGGTATAATGTTAGAAAGTAGCATTAGCTAGTGACATACCTTAGCAAGTGGTTTAGCGCAATCTAAGAGATAACGTCATCAGTCTGAGGACTATAATCAAGATTAGTATGCATGCGGCAATGAAAAACTTACTGTTTCTGAAGAAAAGCCTTCGTGAAACCTAAATTTTGAATTGCAAAAAAAGTTGATTGCACCCAAGACGTGCATGACCAGTTCCATGATTTTGCACACAACTCTCATTATTAAAATACGATGATAGGTGAAAGTAAAATTTTGATTACCTGATCGTTAGACAGGAACCATCTTTATTTGTCACTTGATAGCCTTTAGACAAGGATCGTGAAAATAAAACGCAAAGAATAATTCCCACTCCAATATTTCATATTCTTCACTTTTTAGAGTTTACTGCGCCAATGCCTGCTGATGACGAAAACTTACTATTTTCAATTACGAAATTACGAATAGAGTTTTATCAGCTGGGATGGCTTTGGCTGGAATGCTCTTTGATATTTTGTTCATGGGATGAGTAGACTGAAGTATTACGCTGTCCGTGAGGAACACAAGTGAAACTGGCCGATTGAATATATTATCCGTGCCGCATCAGTGAATATTTTTTATTCACTGGCGAGTGTCACATGGCAGGATCGTTGAAGGTGTATTACTTTGCAGACTTCTACGTGGCTGTAACCTAATATACTTGGTAAATAGTGGTTATAAAAGTAGCATTTTGCGTTACTGGTTTACATATTCACAAAAAAAACGGCGCGGCGGACGAGGACAAAGGATGCACGCAAACGACAGATACAGCGCCACTAACAACTGAATTTATAGTCATATCAAACCCGATATTTTTCAGGCAGAATTATCCGTACCAAACGAGCAATGAGTCGTCTATCGCACGCTCACGGAGCCAATGCGCGGATTTCATCACATCAACGAAGACCCAACCATTGCAAATAATCTTTTGTCTTGTCCATCCGGGAAGCAAAACAAGCGACAACAATAAAAACGAACACAAATCTGACTTCTCAACACGAGCATTGTAGAAAAATGTGTTCTACCAAGGCATAAAGTATTAAAAACAGAGAATTTTAGAAACACAAAACGCGTGAACAGGAACATTAGACAGCCAATAAAAAATTTCGATAAAGTGACAAAGAAGGTACGAGAACCTATGCGTCAAAGGCATAAAATTCGAAACGCGTTATCAAGTCAAAATCCACATCCTTAGAAAACGGTAAGCAGCAACCGCGAGAGGATTGAGTAATATCAAATGGGCCAAAGCAAAAACCGAAACAATTAGCAAATAATGAAGGTTTAAGAGCAAGTCTCCTTTAAAGGCACAAGATGCGGAAACAATCGGCACGAAAAACATCACATTGTCAGTACAAAGAACTGCTCATAAATCCCCGAAGGAAAGGACGAAAAACGGTACAAACTAAGGACCACATAAGACGCAATGAACTCGTCTATAAAAAATATCTCGTTGTTACTAAGCGCAATGGATATCTTACTAAGCCATCTTCGTACTTCTTACACAGTATAATAGCACTCCACAATCTCTCTTACAAATCTGTCCATTCCACAGCTCAAGAAAATCGTTTTTTGAAATCAAAACGTTCAAATCCTGCACACATTGGAAATCTCCCCCAAGAAGTTGCCTTCATTATGGTGCGGATTTCGGATGTGTTGGTTACGCGCACATTGAAATAATGACCTGTTTGTGCTATGTAAATGAGCCCGCAGCTAAAGGGAATCTGGGAATCAAAACGAGTCGTACACTTACTGGCCTTTTTTATGTTTCATACTACAAGCCGGCTACTTTTCTTCACTGTTCATCGCTGAATGTTTAAGGCACTTGCAAGTGGTATAGAATACGACTTGCATGTTATTTCTGTCTCTGCTCTCCTGGTTGCGCAAAACCGGATCTGGGATACAGGACGTTGCTTAAATTTTTGCAGCAATGTTTAGCCCACAGAATAAATCCAGCTTGATTGGTTTCTATCCTCTTTTAGCCGCAGAACTCAAAGAAAACTCAGGCCGAGACCGTATAAAGGCATGAAGATGTCCAGATCAGGGTCTTTTTCCTTGTCGTGGTCAGAAAATCACCTGTCATAATCGTCAGCTGCCACCCTAAGATTAGCCGAGTACCATTGATTTCAGCTTCTCATAATCTCGACGTCCTTCAGCCATACGACTGGTGAAAACATAGGCTACCTGCCTGCAGTGATGAGGAGCGCAAACTGAAACCAGTAAGACCACTTATCTTCCGTTTTGAAAAACGAAATGCCAGCAATTGGCATTTCGAATTTACTTTCAAGTAGTAGTTTACTACTGAATTTACTTTCAAGTAGTTCTCGCTGATCCAGCTCACAGCCACCTTCATATCATTCGTACAAATACTCAAAGAGCTCTGGGCAATAAAAAAGAAACACAGATGTTATAAAATAATAAATACATGTGGCCTTAAAGAGCGCTTCATGTTAGAAATACTGAAATAGAAGAGAAATAGACCTCTTAATACGGTTACCCAAGTGCTCATCAGATGTAAGATAGAATCTGCGGGAATACGTGCGTATCCCGCTCTTCTTCCTAGACAGCGACGAGCACGGCAGGAAAGAGACTATGCGCGCCCGTAAGCAGGGAGTGTGGCAGAAAGCACTACGTGTTTCCCTCGCTCCTCATACAATGCTGTGACGTCATGACACTGCCCTCGAAATAAAGGAAGGTGCATTCAAGGAGAGGAGGAACTAACGGCTTCATGTTAGTTGCTTCAGCATACAGCGGTTCGGTTGCGACGCTTTGGTGAACTTCCGGACTGTACGAGAAAACAGACTTGTGCTCGCGCTCTTGACCTGTCCGTGTGTACTGAAATTTAAGACAAGGAAGCGAAGATGCACAATTCAAACGTCTTACAGCTAGTTAGAGGTCATCTACGGAGCTCGTGTCGCGGTTTAACTCCCGATATTATTTGAAGAAAAAAAATGTACTCAGGCTGCGCAACGTTTACGGGAGCTTCAGAGATGCCCCAGAAAAATCGAACGTTGTAAATCGCGTAGACAAGTAGACCGTGGACCTGTCCTTAAAGTTCGGCTTTTTGGCAATATTGCGAAGTAAATGTAACGTGTGAATCACGCCGCCACGATTCACACGTCAAATGTAAATATTTAAAGATTTAACACTGAAAAGTTGTAAAGTTGCAGAAAGTTACGTTTTGGCCTCGAATACCAAAACGCCGATGCTCTGAAGCCAACACCTGCAGTGGCTATACTTACCATGCGTACGATGCATACGCGTCGCACAAAGTAAAGCAAAATAAATGGTGAGAGAGGTAGCTGTTGGATACGAACATAGGTTGCGGCTGTCCGGTAACTGCTGTAGCTACAGCAGTTGCAATCACAGCGCAGCATAATATACATGCTCTATGCACAGCATCTATGGCCGGAGAAAACGGGCTACTTAATAATAAAGGCCCAACAAGCTGCTGGTCCTGAAGTGAAGATGAAATAAGGCACAGTAAAAGGGGTGAGAAAGGGATCTGGGCCAGATATTCATAAAGATTGGTGACACCTTTGCACAAACTTGTAGCGCCTTAATTAATGCGTTTAGACATTTTCGAGGAATACTCGTCATACTGAGACTGAAGCACCCGGCAAAGTTTCAGGCCGGCGTCGCAACTAGTAAACAGAAAAAGGCGAGCAGCACCTGTCCGAAGACAATTAATGCAGTTATTCTCAATGTACCACTGGTCTTGATAACTGCCTACAGCAGCCCACCGTTTTTATCTGTAAGCAAATCCGGCACAACTTAAAATATTCATGTCAGCTGCAACGGTCTAGCTTGTGGATATCGGGGTGAGTGGCGTCCTCTATCCGGAACTTCTTAAGATGCTCGGGCTGTGGAAACACTTAGTGGAAGGCTCCAAATTACACCATCTGGTGATCTCTACGGGCACTGACACTGCACAAAAACACGATTAACTTGCGCTCTCCCCTTCCATCAAAATGCCATCACTGCGGCAGGGTTGGAACGCATGCATGGCCGGCGGGCCGGATAGCCGGGCACCTATAATCATTGAGCCATCGCGGATGGCGCATTTAGGTCATCGAGGGACATTTGTAAGCAGCCGCACATGAAATGAAACTGTGAATTGCACCACGAAGTGCTAAATATGAAGCAAGGTAAAGTTTTCTACCTGTAATGAAAAAGCAACAACAGTGCGCAGCCAGAAGCCCACTGACAGCCATATATCCCTGTTGCAAAAACCAGCGTCTCTAGTGCGAAACCAGTAAGATTTTCGCGCTGGTTTTGCACTGGATCTGCTGGGCACGCTGGAGGTCTGCGATATTCACTGGAGCACTAACGGGAAGACACTGGCTGCACTGGTGGGATGGAAGGAAAACGCTGGGATTAGCCTTTTGACGCTGGGTGTGTCGCTGGCATCCGCGATGCACTGGGAGAAGCGCTGTATGTGCGCTGGGGCCGCACTGGTCCCAGTGTCCCAGTATAGCCATTGCGGCCTGCGGCTTCAGCCGGAGTAGCATCCCTCAGGGGCCAAAAGGGCAACAGCGTACTTTCAATTGACCATCGGGGGGCATATGAAAAATATGGTTCAAGCAAGCGCTTTTTGCTGCGAAGTCGTTGCGCATTTGTGAGAAAACAAAGGCAGTATCTTTTTTCTAGAGTTTCCATGTTTCGATAGGTCGTTTCGAGCGTTTCGAGAGAGACAACGACCGCCGCGCCTCGATCTCATGACATACTGACGATTAACGCACAACTAAAGCTGGAATTGAATAATGTGGGCTACCATGCATAACCAACTTCACAGCTGATCTTAAGGGCACTCTAACACAATGATTACTGCCAAAATGTTCAATGCGGGCTCAATCGCAGGCGAGCGTAGCCTGCACCACGGCCCAGTATAAACAGCAGAAAGAAAAACTAAAACCAGGACGAGAGTAGTTTACTGAGCGATGGGCCCATGAGAGAAAAAGCAACAACATACAGCGCTTGTAATACATAATATTTGGCGTGTTTCTCAAGCTTTTGCGCTTCTTCTTACTCTGCTTATGAAGCAGCCGAGCCCTCGCTCACCGCAACGCTTCCCGCAATGTTTACATACAAATAAGGTTTAGTTACACGCAATTAGGGTTATCGCTGCGGCGCTTGCCGGTATTGAAGCTTGGTCGAACTTTTTTCCTTGAAGGCTCCTACTAAAGCTCCGTGTTCAGCGAAAATTACGCCCATGGTAGCAGAGCACCACCCAAGAGCTGGCGTTGGTAAATTTGCCAGCGATGTCAAACTCCACATGTTAAAATGTTTCCAGTGCACAAAATAGCGCGCATAGGCACCCAGAACATTAGTTGCAAGTCGTGAGAGCAGACAGCAAGCTAAAATGATCAAGAAGTTGCAATTGTTAGAGCGGTAGCAATGGCTTGTATACTGCGAAACAAGAAGTCCCTACCTTATAAATGCTGGTCATGACATAAAATGCGGAAATGTTTCAAGAACAACCAGTTCTCGGCGTGGCCGAGTGGTTAGCGTGGGGACTCCACTTCCGGCCGCCGTAGCGAACGGACGTGTTATGTTGGGCTCCGTTGGAGCGGGTACAGCGGTCATGTCTAGCCGCGGAAACAAGCTTTTTGTTTCGGACAGTGATTATCAGGTTGTACTGCCAAGTTTGCCTACAGGTCGATTTGTTGAAAATACTGTTTTTTTGCACGGTGACATCAGGGCCCGCCCATACCGGGTGGAAGACTTTCGTGATGCGCTTGCTCCGCTTTCGCTCATGCCGGATGTTATCGCCCTGGGGGCGTACCGCATGAACCACGTCTGGGCCGTGACCTTCAAGGACGCTGACTCGATGAAGAGGATACTTCGCTTTGCAGACCTGCAGGTTAAAGGTGCTCGCTGTCTCGTCATCCGAGACGTCCGAATGAAGGTACACTGGTTGCTGCACAGTGTACCAGACGAAGACGTGCGGCTCGCCTTTGCTGCTTTCGGTAGGGTGACAGATGTTGCAAAGGAGAAGTGGAGAGCACAGGGCGTGTCGGATAAGGGTTCAACAACAAGACTTGTGACACTCAAGTTGAATCCAGGGGTCAAGCTCGACGACCTTCCGCATCAGGTGAGCGTCAGTGGCGAATTGGCTCTAGTGGTAGTGCCTGGCAGGGCCCCGCTTTGCCTGCGCTGCCAAGGTACAGGTCACATACGGCGTGAGTGCCGCATTCCGCGATGCAGCTCTTGCCGTCGGTTCGGACACGAAGAGAGTCAGTGCACTCGCACATACGCAAGCGTCACCGGTCCCGGCAAAAGCGATGAAGCGTTCGAGCTGTACATGGATGAGGCGGACGCTGAGGAGACTTCGAAAGCAGGAAAAGGACCAGCGAACAAGGAAGTATTGCAGCCTAATCTTCAAGTCCTTGTGCCGCAGAAGCCTAGTGTTCACGCTAGCCCACCGAGCAAACCAATAGTTACCGACCAAGAGGATTCTGCGTTGGATAACGCGACGAACGACGACGAATCGAACATCGAGGGCGCCGAAGCACCCGCAATGGACGTTACCCAGGGAGTAGCTGGCGTCGGTGCCCGTATACTTCCCGGAAAGCGGCCGCGTGACCAGAAAGATACCGAGAGTGAGCAACTGGACGGCAGTGGCAGCGGGGAGCCGCCACCAAAAACAACCGGGAGGAGACGGCCGGCCGTCAAATCGCGGCCGAACCCGAACGTCCCATCCGAGTCAAGGCAGGCGGTGAAACCGCCTCCATAATCCTTTGGCCTGTGTGGCCAGGTGGACTCAGTAAAGACGGTGCTGGCTGTGATCTGTACGGCGCCTGCGAAAGACTGGATTGGGGAACGCTGCATGGAGGCTTTATGCACTGTGAGTTTAGTGTTTTGTTACCCGCCACGAACTCTTATTAGCGGGGCTTTTGTTCCTAAACATGGCGGTTAATCTCGATGTAACACTTCGTCTAGCATCTTTAAATGTCCCGGGTTTGGGAGCAAGAAGACGACAAAGTCAGCTGCGACGCCTAATTCTTGAAAATGACCTTGACCTAATCGCTATCCAAGAAACTAAGATTGAAAGCGAAGAGCTAACTGATCGTATGGCGTCGTCCTTTTCTTCTTTGTATGACGTATACGTCTGCCATTCCGTCGGCGCGTCGGGTGGCTGCGTTTTATTTATTCGTAAAAGTTTAGGCACCAACGTTGCTTCCGTTGTGGCTTCCCAATGCGGTCGCCTTCTTGTTGTTGACTTTTCGTTTTCAAATTATAGTTATCGTGTTGTCTGTGTTTATGCTCCGAACGCGGTGAGCGAGCGCAGAACTTTTTTCGAAAGTCTCGAAATGCATCTTAGGTGCGACAAGGTAGTAATATTGATAGGAGACTTCAACTGTGTTTGTTTCGCTCAGGACCGCGCAAAAAATTTGCCAGAGAGGGATAAGAGTGCTCAGCTGCTGCACTCTTTAATTAATGAGTGTAATCTCGAAGACGTTGGCTATTTGTTCTCTTACGACGCACACCCTAAAAACACGCATTTTCAAAGGGATAGCCACACCAGATTAGATCGAATTTATGTCTCTGTTGAACTGGCTTCATTGTGCACAGAGTATGAAGTTAAGCCCGTAAGCTTCAGTGACCATTGCTTAGTAATTGGAACATTTGGCAGGAAACAGCGGAGGTCACGATTTAACTGGCACCTGTGGAAATTCAACGTGAAGCTTTTAGAGGACGACAGTTTTGTAAGAGAGACAACGAAAGAACTCGATAAATTACTTTCGACGCAGGCCGAAAGCTATATAGTTGAGTGGAAGGAGCTAAAGCAGAGAGTAAAGCTTTTAGCTATCAAAACTGCAAGCGCAATTCGATATGAGGAAAAAAGAAAAGAGAAAGAAATGCACGAGGAGCTTGAGTTTTTGCTTAGCATGGATAGCATCCAGCCGGGAAGATATGCAGAAGAAATAAAAGCCTTGAAACGACAACTTGAAAACATTGACACTGAAAAGTATAAGGCAGCAGTGATAAGAGCAAGGTCGGAAAAATTTTGGGCGGGGGAGACGCCAACTAAGCGAGCGCTGGCAGATGAGAAACGGCACGCGTATCAAAAGGAAATACGGCAAATTGACAACCGAGGTGCTGTAACTAGCGACCCTGCTACTATCAAAAATACCTTTATAGAACACTACAATGAATTGCTTGGCCGTAAACGCGAAGTCAAAAATGGCTTTCAGGCAGAATTTTTGCGCCAAATGCCGAAGCTCGATGAGGATGTTAAAACGCGTCTAGAACGACCCATAAGTTTGACAGAAATAGAAAGTGCGATAGACGACCTTCCAATGGGAAAGTCGCCAGGACCTGATGGGCTTGGCGCTGCTTTCTACAAAGCATTTAAAGATTACACAGCCCAGATTTTGCTTGAAGTGCTAGATGAGTCATACGAACGTAAGCAGGTCCCACCTTCGTTTTCTACCTCACACATTGTTTTGATTCCGAAGTATGATGAGCCAGGAAAACGCCTGTTGGTGGGTTCTTATCGGCCGATAAGCCTCACCGCTGGCGAAAAGGCTTCAAAGTGTAATACCGAGTCTGGTTGGGCCACACCAGACGTGCGGCATTAAATGTCGAAGCATCGCAACTAATGTGCACGTGGTACGAACTGTTTTGGAGTGTTGTGACGCGATTGGATCTCGAGTGGCAATGATACAGCTGGATCTCGCCAAAGCATTCGATCGCGTTTCGCACGATGCCTTGTTCGAAGTATTGACACACTCAAACATAGGGCGAGTGATTGAGGAAGGTGTTCGAATGGTGTATGCGAACTGCACGACACGGATAATTGTGAATGGAGAGCTCACTGACAGCATTCGTGTGCTGTCGTCAGTGAGGCAAGGCTGCCCCCTGTCACCCCTACTGTTTGCGGCCTACCTCGAGCCTCTCTGCCGGTCAATCATAAACAATGAACGTATAACTGGTTTTATGCTGCAGTCAGCACAGGTCAAAATGCTGGCATATGCAGATGACATCGCTGTATTCTGTTCAAGCAGAGAAAGCATTCAACAAGTTACTGCCCTTGTTGAAAAATTCTGCCGACAGACAGGCTGTGAAGTAAATTGGGAAAAAAGTGCCTGTTTCTGGCACGGAGACTGGGATGTTACGCCTGAATACTTTTCTCGTTTGCAATGGTCAAAATTGCCGACCCAGTATTTAGGCGTGCCGCTTGAATTGTACCAAGATCCCACCCCATTCTGGGCTGGCCAAGCAAAGAGAGCGAGAGAGAAAGCTGATTCATGGCAGGGCAAGCCGTTTTCAATGTTCTCACGCGCTTATGTGTGCAATGTTTTCCTTGTGGCAAAGATATGGTACGTAATGAATGTGCTTTCGGCGACGCGTGTTAGCATTCAAAAAATTCATCGTGTCTTTGCCGTTTTCATGTGGGCATCAACATGGGAAAAGTGCAGCAGAACCAACCTCTTTCTGCCTGTTAAGGCGGGGGGCTTGAGCCTTGTGCATCTCTTTTTGCGACAGGTTGTCTCGCGTTTTTTTTTTTCCTTCGTGATCAAAACGACAAATTCTTGAGGACGGTCATGCAAGTACGACTGTGTAAAATGCTTCCAGAATACGTTGTCTGTTCTGGTGAGAATATGAGTGGCGCTTTAAAAGGGTACATGCGCGAAGTTGTCTTGTCTTTCAGAATGTTGCATGCGCGTTTTTCAATGGAATACTTGAGCAAAGTGTGTAAGAAGAAGCTGTACAAAGATCTTCTGGATGTGATGATACCGTTGCCGATTTACCGTGCACCACACCGTGGAGGCCCCGGACAGGATGTCTTAAAGCGTGTGAAAAAGATGCCAGTTAGGCCTTCAGTTAAAACGTGCTTCTTTAAGCTACATTCCAACACATTACCTGTTAAAACCTGGTTACATGAAAGAGGCTTATTCGTTCCCTGGACAACAGACTGTCTTCTTTGCAAAAAACCAGAGACAATCGAGCACGTCTTTCTGGATTGCTGGGACCCAGTCTTTCACTGGGATGTTCTCCAGAGAACACTAAAGAAAGACCTTCCGTTAGATCCGTATGGCATACTGTTCCCTCCAGTCGAGAGTGAGGGTATTCCTTTGGATTTAGTCATGGTCCTGAGCCTCCACAGCCTGTGGAAAACAAGGATGCAAGTGCAACATGCAGATGTCAACACGCGTTCTGTACGCGAGAACTTTATCGAGAGTGTGCTGCTCCTTAGAGAAACGTGTCGGGTGCTTTCTGATCCACCTGACTGGATCAGTGTGCTCGATGAACTGGCTGTCCTCAAAAAATTTTAAACCTTTCGTGACAGCCGAAGTCTGGTTGTTGCGAGTTTTACCATTATCGTGGATCTTTTTTGAATTGATGTGAACTCAAAACAGGCAATAAAGAAAAAAAAAAGTGGTTAGCGTGCTGAGCTAGTAGTTGATATGTGCCTAGGGACCTAGTTCGAGGCGCGCTTGGAGCGGTAAATTTTTTTTCTTTTTCTTTTTTTTTTACTTTTTTAGGTTTTTTATGTACCTAACTTGTTTCGTTACTTTTTACATTTTAATTTTTATCCCACGCCTTTTTTTTTCTCCGGGCGAACAGTGCCGCCAGTGTGGAGCGTCCCAGTATGCCGCGTCCCAGTGCGCCCAGTTTCCAGCGTCATACTGGGACCATAATCAGGTAGGGCGCTGGGGCGCTGGCACCCAGCGGCACTGGATCTTGCAATAGGGATGTCAGCTTTAACACTGCTGGCATTTATCATGTCCTGAATTGGACGCACCTTATTAACATCCTGCCGAGTAATGAGTCTTCATGAACACTAAATGCGAAGTGCGCCTGTATGCTCATTCACTGCACAGCGTGTAACTCGGCAGTGTAGTAGTTACACTATCTAGATGGATCCAATATTAGGAGACTGTCGGTAATTCTGCTTGTTTTTTATTATTCTTGGAAGCTAATAACGCCATTTAAGAATTGCATGGCACGTTCACTAAAACCATACAAGGCAGTAACACTGTACGTCTGATCCATGTACACACCGCAATAGTATATGTGAAACAAAATTTGATAGGCAGCATGGTCCGTAGTTTATAATTTATTCACAAATACTGATGTCTCACGTGCGTGTATCAGTACAAAAATAACATCAATAATCATATAATATTAGAAACAGAATAAACAATAATATGGTTATACAACTGAAGGAAAATCTCATCAGATGACAATTTACTAAGGGAACCATCTAAGGTATTCTAAAATTCAGTTGTTAGTGAAAAAAATGGCATATGTATGTGGCCTGAAAGGCACAATGCTTAATTAGGGTTTTGGTCGAGTCGCATATGCCCCAGGAGTCACAAAATAACATAGGTGCCTGAATGTCAAATCATTTCTTATCATCTTGTGACAAGATGGGCGTTCACATGTACAGTTATTTTGCTTTTGTTCGAAAGTGATGCGCTTGCACTAGGAAGTTCCTTTCAATAAAACTAGCTTTTCTAGAGGAGAGGTGAGTGAAAAGGTCGGCTAAATAAAAATGTTTTCACATATACTGCTCGACGTCTGGGAAGCAAAGGAACTGCCGTGAATTGAAGAGTGAAGATGCGAGATGATGGTATAATAAATGAGGTAGACGCAGCACGCAAGCCATTTAACTGATGTAATGTTTTTGTAATTAAGTTCGATATGCACACTAACTACTGCAAATGTTACGGAAAGCTTAAAACTGCCGTTTGGTCTGGCAAGGAATTGAAAGGAGAAACCAAACGTTAATATATGGATGCTACAAATATGAAGTAACAGCAGCACAAAAAAAGCAGAATCACGCGCAGGGAGAATATAATATAAAAAGTGACAAGAAAAGAAAGGTTGGTGTGGCCTGCAGTATTTTATATTTCGAATACAGAGCAACGCATACAGACGGAAGTTTCTGTATGATTTGCATTGTCTTTTTCATCACCTCTGTAGTCCTCCAGTAATGTTTCACGTCCAAAGTGCAAGTGTCTGACCTTCACTCTCTACGCTCGTGGCTCAATGGCTCGTTCATGTGAATCTCCCTGTATACGGGCGAATTTAGTCAAGGCATGCAATTTATTTTTTCAGTATTCTTATAGCATATTTTCAGTTAGAGAAGAAATCTTGGTTTATGTATTGCATGTAAGAGCACTAAATGCGATGGAACGTTTGGGTGAGAGTATTACTTTAGTTAGTGTACATTATGTGCATTGTTTTGCAACTGCGTGCCGGAGAGTCTACATACTTTATTTAAAACTTTCATAGACTTGCCATTCCACTTAGTGCACTACTTGTAAATTCCAGCAGCTCCTCGTTGTCGACAAGAGGTGTACCACCTGCTTTCAATAATGTTGGTGGTTGCATGAAGTATTCACGATAATTGAAATTGCTGAGTACAATGTACAAAAGAATATAAAATGTCGTTACAGCAGTCTAAAATATATATTCAATAAAATTAGGGACCACCGAAATTTCAATGTTTCAAATATAATTGCATTAGTACAGCTCATTGCAGTATAGGAAAGGTGGCACAGCCTTGGAAAACAAAATAAGAAAAAGTAATTACACAAAGCAGAGGAAACAAAAGAGAAAAAACCAGAAACCGCTCCTTAAGTACTTTAACCCAGGTAATCAGAGGACCATGGAAGCTTGCAACCATTGTATGTGCGATGATTACACAACCGCACTCAGGACTGGAACCCCTCCCAAATGATCAAACCTTAGGCGCCAGCTTCAGCTATGGATTTCATGGGTTTTGCTGTGGCCCAGTACGAAAGATTATTAAGTTGTCACGAAATCAGCGCACATTTTTATCAAGCCGGCGCGACGCGAGGCCCGCGCGGCGCCGCATCGAAATTTCCACAAGGTTCTAGAAAAACCTCTTTTCCCGCGCGAGAGAGCGCGTAGCTTTGTACGCGTCGCCGTCACCCTCTCTCTCATCACCCGGCGATGACGGTGATTCATCAGTCCAGAAAATACCAGACGTCTCCAGAAACTTCTACGGGGCCTGACCAATGACGACGCGCGGCTCGACGGGAGGAAAAGGGAGCGCTCTAACCAGTGAAGCTAAGTGTCTGTGCGCACTAGCCGTGGCGCCTGTTAACAGAGGCACATGGTGTGCCCTATTTATTGAGGCCGCGCCGCTTCTGTAGTCAGTCAGTCAGTCAGTCAGTCAGTCAGCGATTGCGGCGTGTTCGCAAGTGCGACAACTGGACTCCCGGGGATCACCCGCTGCTGGCAAGCCCACGGACCTGCGAGGAAGCGGCGCTTGTTTTGCATGGCGGCCACATCGTGAATCTCGAGGCGTTGGACTTCAACAGTGCCCGGTGAACAATCTGGTGTTTGTTTATGTGACTCTCTCGTGTTTGATCTGTGTTGTAAAGCCTCTGTGTTATTGATACCTCTGCAGTTGCATGCTTAGCGTTGTTTTTTCTGTGAACCTCTCGTATGTGCAATTTTAGTGTTTGTGTTGTCGTGACGCTGGGGCTACGTCGACCCGGCCTTCACTTGGTAGCGTGCAGAGACTCGGGGTTGAAGTAGGATTGAATCTTCGAAGTTGGTGAAATATGTACAAGCAGGTTTTATGGCACTTTGAGAATACTTATTTACAATATTTACATGAACAAGAAGGGTACATCAGCAAAATGGCAAGCGTTAAGAGTTCATAGCGAGAAGCGACTGGATGAGCCGTTTACCCAGGGCCCAGAGCGACATTTCGTGCTCTGCAGCGTCCTTAAAACCCCCTATGTCCAGCCCCTCTCTGAAGATGCTGACCAACCAAATCCAGGGCACGCCCCTCAGGTATCGGCATCCAATCGAACACATCACTGCACTGATGGTCTGAAGCACTGACTGGTCCGGCATTCATTCGTTGGGCGTGATCACTTGTTGGCGGGAAAAGCTTGGGAACGGCGAGGAGAAGAGGTACATTTCTATTCTTCAGCAAAGAAACCACAGGCTGGTTCTGACAAGT
>JAJIZL010034858.1:37930-58188 GCA_023969395.1 Amblyomma maculatum
ACAGGCGAACAATAGAGCGCGCAAATGCGGATGCACGGTCGTAACAGTGTGTTCTTCTTTATCGTCTCTTGCTGTGTATAATGTGTGTTTTGTTTGTTAGTTCTGACTCCGAACCTTAATCTGACTTGAGCCGGTAGAAGCTGGGCACCAAACGACCACCCCCTTCTGTCACTACAAGGTAGTTGAATTCCGGCTGAGCTTGCCACGCAAGTCGAGGGCATCTCCTTTGCGGCCGACCGGAACAGCTAACCCTACTCGCTCTAAGGGTGTCTGGGAGTGTGCGCACCGTTAAGGGCGCATCGTTAATAATCTTTATAATTATTAACGGGTGACAAAAGTGCAGAAGATTTAAAGGGCAGATAGCACCTGGAGCAGATATAGAGTACGTTTTACTTTCTCCTAAAAAACGTGAGCTGGGTGTTGGTAATTTTGTTGTATATTTATTTCATTTCTTTATCATTTATTTATCACATACTGCTGATCAAACATGGCCCAAGCAGGAGAGACACGGTATAAAGCAAAATATGAAAACCTGACCCTGGACAGCATTCGCATTGACAGGACACACACCAAAAAAAAAAACGAACAGTGACTACTTATACAAAACTAAATGGGGTGAAATCACGCATCAAAAGACTACTGTAGTTTAAAAAACACTGCACAAAGTCAACAGCATACCGTATTACAGACAGTGTTAATTAACGATGTAGTCACTCGTCGGAAACGAGCAGTGGGGAATCATGGGGCAGCGCATTCCAATCCGAGATCATGTGAGAGAAAAGGGAGAATTTATAGACATCTGCATGACCAAAAATAGGTTCTATGTAGTGCTTGTGCTCATGACGAGACTTCCTTGAGGAGTGTTTAGTTATGTATTCTTGTGGATCAATACCTAGTTTCGAAAAATATAAGCGAATAAGGAATTTAATTCGTCAATGTTTTCAGCGTTCATTCAAGCACTCCAGCTTTGCGTCTTTTAACCTAGCAGATAGAGAGTCTCGGCGTTTATAGCCGTTTTAAATAAAACTAACAGCCAACATTTCAAGGTTTTCTATTTCTCCAAAGAGGGTCTCACCATGGCTTTGCACGCCTTGTTTCTCAGTGCAGCTGTTGATCTGCTTAATTTATGTTTTAATAAATCTAGTTTTTTACGAGCTGAAGAGCACAAGTTATTAATGTGCGCTGTCCATTTCAGCCAGGATGTAATTCTATTCCCTGAATACTTATATTCCTCAACTTGTTTAATTAACTTGCCATCCATGCTGTAAAGAATTTCCAGCCTGTTTCTTTTAGTGGTAAGTCACATGTGAACTGTTTTATCAAAATTGATTATAATGTCCCATTTGTTGCACCACTCTGCTAGCAATTTTAGATTATCGTTTAGCTCAAGTTGAAGAGAATTTATGGTTTTAAAAATGACAGAGTCATTGGCGAACAGCCTTTATTTAATCCGTTCGATTCAGTGAATCTACAAACTCACTGATGTAAATATAAATAAGGCCGGTCCTAACAGATCCCTGAGGCACACCCGAGTGATCGTCTAAATGTTCAGAGCATTCTCCGTCTACCTCTACATACTGGTTTCGGCTGGTCACGTAAGATAATACCCAATTGATTATTTCAGGAGATATGTGCTTTCATCTTTATGACTAATTTTTTATTTGACACGCTGTCAAAAGCCATTGAAAAGTCCAGGAGATTATATCAACCTGACCGTTTTTTCTAGAACTTTAGCAAATTCAATAATGGTTACAATTAACGGTGTGTTAGCAGAAAAGCCCCTTCGGAAGCCGTGTTGTGCTTTTTTGTAATACTGAGCTTATCCAATGAAGTATTTAGATATTTCACCAGAATATGCTCTTTCTCGTTGCAAGAAATACAAGTAAGTGAAATAGGTCTACAATTACTGATTTCTAGAAGGCTACCTTCTTCAAAAGTGGAATTACACAAGCCAGAAGCCAATCGGTCGATACTTTACCAGATTCTAAGAAATTATTGAAAATTATGGCGAGTAATCTGCCCATAAGCTCTTGTGTATCTTTTAAAAAATGTGGCGGGAATTTTGTCGGGACCTGTTGGTTGTTTAGCGTCTAGTCGTAGTAACAATTCAATTACACCCTCCAAGGATATGAACAAAGTGCGTGATTCACTAGGTGCGCGAACACGTTCGGAACACTTGCTTGACTTTGAAAATACACTTTGAAAATGGCGGTTAAATAATTGTGCTATCTGCCTGCTGTCTGTAATCATATTACCACCTACTGCTACATGCTCAATCCGCCGATCAGCCTTGTTCCCAAGGAACTGCCAGAATTTCGCTGGCTTTCTGAAGCAAACCTGCTAAGAGTTTCAGTGAAATAGCGTTCTCGAGATTCTTGCATTTTACATACAAGGGTTGCTTTTAGCTCTGAAACTACATCATCATTATTTTGCTTCAATTTTCTACGACGTTTTTAGCCTGTGTTTTATCTGGAGCAGCTCTCTGGTTACCCAAGGGCTCCTTCGACCAACATTTTTCAATCTCTCAGGAATTTGTCTATGCAGTAGTGACAGCAGAACTTAAACTTAGTCCATATTTCTTCAATTTCATCGTCATTACACGAAAAAGGGATTCTCTAAATAATGCGCGATTTGGATATCATCGGCAGCTGAGTAATTGTTGACAAAAACAGGCTTCGGGTTGCAAGATCCCGAACCCCGTGGAAAAACGCAGGTAAACTAAATGAGGCTATAGTCAAAAACCATCGTGAACCTATGTTGTACGATGCTGAATGCGGTTAGAACAAAATAAAAGATCTAAAATTGAGGAAGCAACATCTGTTACTCTTGTTGGGACAAGAATTGTTTTTTTTATTACGTCTTTATTTCTGCTTACAGTAGGCGTTTACCTTGAGGCAGAACTAAACAAGAACTGTTTGTGTGAGGTTATATGCAAGTAGTATGTCAAGCAACACTTCAGAACTGTGGGCGCCAACTGATTCACACTTCATTTTCTCCCAATTATTAGCCGGAAGGTTAAAGTCTCCAGCCACTGTAATATTTTGATCACGGTATTTTTCTTAGTGGTCGTAGAGCTTTAGTAAGAATTCTGGTGGGGGTCCCGGTGGCGTCTAAACACCCGCAATATTGATTTCTGCCGCTAAATTCAACTTTGCAAAATACGTTTTCGTGAGCATTGTAAACTACTGGTAGTGCAAGGGATGTAAGCCCATGTTTCACAAGAACTGCAGTACCGCCATCTTGTGTTTCACGATCCTTTCGATAGTAGATATATGAAGGTGGAGATACGCAGTTATCCGGGATATCATCGTGAAGCCAAGTTTCTGTGATGATGGCTATATGGGGACCATATGCGAGCAAAATACATTCGAGCTTTTCTAACTTATTGCGCACGCTTTGTGCATTCAAACAAACAATTCGAAGAAGCTTCTGCGCAGGCTTCTGTTTAGCTTGAGAACGTCAAACATCTCATTTGGTACTTTTGCGAAACAAAACTTTGCTCTTCTTATCAGTGTCTCATACATATACATCATCGTTTAGAAACACCTTGTCATGAACAAGTTTCATTTTGTCATTCGGACCACTATCAACTAAACCACCCTGCCATACCCAAGCAGCACAAATGAAAGGCCCAATATAGGGGGAGATAGCAAAGTATTGGCAAATCAGGCCCTACAATGGACCCGTGTTGCCACTAGCTTCCCAATATAGGCAATGCCACTTGCTAGCACTTCCAATGATGGCCCTGTTAGGCCGATGTTCCGCCCATATGGGCATTGCCACTTTCTAGCACTTCCAATGGTGGCCCTGTTTGGCCTATGTTCTGCCCATATGGGCACTGCCACTGCGTTACACTTTCAATGATGGCCTGTTCGCCCTCTGTTCCACACATATGGGTATTTCCACTGCATTGCCCTTCCAATGATGGCCCTGTTTGTCCTTTGTTCTACCCACATAGGCATTGCCACTGCGTTACACTTCTACTGATGGCCCTGTTTTGTCTTCTCTTCCACCCATATGGGCATTGCCACTGCCTTACACTTTCAATGTTGGCCCTGATTCTCCCGCTTACTCTGCCCATATTGTCAGTGCCACACCAAAAAAACGGACTACAACGCTTCTTGTCTGCTGCTTCCCCTCATTACCTGTACGATTTTTAAAATGGAGCAGTGTATGACCTGTCAGTGATTCCTTGATGTTCTCTTCTGTAATGCGCAATAATTGTATAAAATATATATGCACTTTAAAATGTGCAGTTTAAGAGGCAAACAACATATATGAGGTCTAGTTCTTTGGCAGTCACAATTTTTTAATTGGCGCATAATAACGAAAACGAAGAAGACCAGCCGAAGTGAAAACTGAGCTGTAAAATACTTATTCGGAAAGCTCTAGCGAATCAAGCAGTTAACGACTGTTGCGATTACAGCTAAGACAAGCTCCTATTATTTGTCTTAGATGGGCTAGGTACAGCATTTCCGAAATAGCGCTTGCCCGATGTCCAGGAAAAAAGCGCGCTTATTTCGTAATAATTGAATGGCATTCTTAAGGGGTTTTCTGCGGTTTGCTGGTACGAGCATCTTGAAATCAGCCCGAACGCGGTCTAACATAAAACATTGACTTCCATGGTCCAGAGCCTGCACCCGTGTATTAGAACAGCTGCACCACAGTTTTTAGAAGTGTATTCTCTGAGCGGCTTTTGCGCACAGCTTTTCAAATATTAGAATGAAATCGATCACGTAGTGTTTTAAAATAAGAAATTGCAGAGAGGATTCCAGGCTTCCGTATGTCGTGTCATTATCACATGTCCCTGCATTCCATGATTTCATGTTTTGTTTTTCTTTTCCTTCCGTTTAGAATGTAGTAAAATCTTGTCATCAGAATTTTTTGGCTTTCTTGTAGTATATCTATTGCTGCTTTGGGGATGTGTTTATATTTATTTTCCGACGTTTTGTTTTTCAGACGTTTAATTTATTGAAAAAAATGCATCCGAAGTAGTTACCCACTTGAGATATAATCGTTGTCGTGTATTCTTTTTTTTTAAACGCTGCAATGCAAACACGCCAGAATTCGCTTCCCTTCAAGAAAGCTTGGGCAGGCACGTACCCGCCACACAATCATGTTCCTAGCCAACCCGCAAGTTTTTTACAGTAAAACAATGTAGTAGATTGCTCTGCTACGAAGAAAATCAATTGCCCGCCTTATTTTTTTTTTTTTTGCTTTAGCATCTTAGCTTGTGTGCCACATGTATTCTAAGTAAAACAGTATATTAGCATGCATTCTGCTCAATTTCGAGTAGTGTATTTTGAACATTATTTTCTTAATTTAATGGCAACATTTTTATGCCACCTTAACCAACGAAGACCACAGCACGGGGTTGCAAACATTATGGGAGTGTTCGGAGATGCCAAAGCGATAACTATCAAAGCCGCGCTTTTCCCTGCAAAAATCGCAAGAAAATATTTCGCCACTTGACATCTGTCTGTGAACAACCTACAAGGAAGTTTCCCTGCTTTTGTCCTCTTCCACTAGGTTCGCCTCCTCCTAGCCTCACCTTCGCAGCTCTTCTCCTGCTTGCCCCTTTTTCACAGAAGAGCGCCCTACTCCTCTCCCCGCGCAAGGCGCTTTTTTGTGATTTTTTTTCATTCGCCTGCTCGAACCTGTTTTCCCTCTCGCCTGAATGCGCTGCACGTGGCTTATTCCCTTTCTCCTCGTCCTTCTACACATCTTTCAACTGCATACGTTCTTTTCCCGCGTGCTTCCCAGTTGGCGTGCGCTCGAGCAGATGAGTACAATAAGCCGTGTTTACATGAATGCGACAGCTAACGCATCGCAACCGGTTCCTAGTGTATTGAATTCATGTAAACAGGAGTAATGATCTAGGAAAGCGCATCGTACGCGCCAAGCAGGGCTGGATTTAGAGGGGTAAGTCGACTTACCCCTCTCAATCTCAATAGGCGACACTGCGTTCCACCACCACCAGGCTAGAGATGATGCGCTACATGTAAACGCTGTCGCATCGCATTGCCGTGAGGCGCTACTAAATGCGATGCGATACGATGCGCAACTGTCGCCTTCATGTAAACACGGCTATAGGTAAGGAGTCTGGTTTGGTAGCCTGCCTGACAACCAGCGCGACAAGAATGTTTGCTCGCTCGAGGTGAGCTGTTCGTATTCCTCATGGCGGCGGCGGCGGCGGCGCGCACGTGTGCGTATGGAGTCGAGGCTTACGTTCGGCCATGGTTCTTTGCAAGCCACATCTGACACCTTACGACACCTCCGGCGTAGTCCAGAAGCCGGTCAACAAAGTCCTATTTGTGAGTACCACTCTCTGTTTACTTTCAGACAATTCTGGAAATTAAATGTTCTAGGCGGTTTGTTGATTGCTCGATGTGGTGATTCATTTCAATTTTTTTCCAGGAGGAAAAGCGATGCGCATACTGATTTTTAGGAAAACTTTCATTGAGAAATATCTAAGTTACGTAGCGCAGGAAGTAATACTTCTGGAATGGTAAAAGCATTATTATTTGTTTTTGTTAAGATGCATCCAGGGGACGTTGACACATGTTCATTAGCGGGATTAGGTGCAATGTTGTATCGCATCTTATGCGATCGTGGAAATATAGGTCATCTGTCATTTGTGCAAGACAAGAATCTTACTCGCTCGGTTTTGTATTTGCAGCTCAGCAAGACACTAAAGGCTTATCACATACAAGCGATTGAGTGAACGCAGCCAGAAGGAGGTGGCGATGCAACGAAAATTTTAATTTTGCAGAAGTTTGCCCTCAGTGAAAAAGCTATAACTCTCGTTTGTCCGGTGGGCGTTTTGTAAGGGTTTCGAATATCCCAATTGTACCTAATTTGCATGCACCCCGAGCGACATAGGCATACTATTTAAACTCATTTTGTTTTATAAAAGTTGCCTCCGATTCCTGTAATAAGCGTATTTCATTTGGGTCTGCTGGCATTTCGGGTAGAAAATTCTTGTCCCATTTAAGAATAAAGCATCGTTCAAAATTTATATAAAGCTTTTACATCTGGGGAGAGGGGGGCAGGAATTAAAGGAGATTGCAGAGAATGAGAGGTGGTAGTGAGTGGCTTCACCGTGCCTACGGGAGATTAGGAAATGAGCTTTCGAAGCTGTGCACGGCACACCAGGCAAATTTCAGTCTGAACTTCACAAATATTTAATTTCAGTATTTCATCGAAATAATACCTCTAACCAAGTAACATATTTTTCGGCACTGTTTTGTGCATTGTTTGTCTGACAGCGCACATTTGATGATTATGATGTCGATCTAACTGTTTATGCGTTTAGTTTAGGGTCTTCCAGTCGGCTAAGCTCAAGAAAGCGCACGTCCGCGGAAGAAGCCTCTCATCAATGGTTTCCGCTTTACGATAATAGTTACTTGTTGCAGATGTCAATTACCAGTAATAGTAGGCGACCTTTCACAAAGTACAGTTTGCTGCAACGTCTTGACAATATTTCAAGAGTGTTTCCGAGCGCTAGGTCCATGAAGGGGTAAATAATGTAGGCAATCTATGACTACGTGACATCCTTTGTTTAATAACATACGAGCCTCCATTTTTCTTTTTGTCAAATAATGAACTTGATTTATTTTGAATGCAGAGTGTGCGATTGTGAAATCTGTTTCTTGGCCGTCAGTACACGATTACCTTGTGCAGATACCATAAGCGAAAAGCCTGCAGTGGACCTGTCGGTAACTAGTTATGCAAAGGTGGCTGCCAGGAACCTGCTATCCAGGGCCTACCAGCGAATCCTTGTGATGGGCCAGCCCACTGCAGAGAACCACGCATCCATGGCTCGCACCCCTTCCTAGAGTCGGAACCATTTGCTGTCTCTGCCACCCCTTAGGCCTGCAAAGAGCCCCAATGATCATTTCAACCACCTTCTGCAAGCCTGCCCTATAAGTCCCAAGCTGTGCCTTGACTTGCCGCGTGTTCTCATGACACTTGAAATAAAGTAAAATTTGTTTCTTCATTCATTTGGTTCCCTTTTTTGCATGAATGCTCGTCGCTCATATGCAAAAGGTTTCATATTAAACCCCCTTTGGGGGGGGACAAGCGGTGTAAGTCCGAATTTTCGGAGTCTGCATTCTGTATTGAACTATTGCCTACAGCTTCCCTTGTCGAATAGACAAAAGAAATTGCAGAATATACAAGAGGATATGGTGTAGAACTAAGTGGGGTGCCCCTGGTTGGATATCCCACTGGCCTAGAAATTCACTTGCCACCTTGAAATGGAAGCATTCTGAGCCAGGGTGCAACTGGCTGCAGATATTCCAAGTCTTGGCGTGAATCTCGGGTTATCAATACTCCTGCCTAATATGGGTGTAATCATGGTGGAAAAGCGGGAACAGGATGGCAGGTTATGGGCGTAATCATGGCACACGTGTAGGGGGTAGGTTGGCTGCATATAGGCATAATCATGGCTGGCACAAATGTGGGGGTAGGATGGCTGGATATGGGCCAAGTCTCAACAGGAGCGGGGGGTCAGGTAGGCTCTACGTGGGCGTAATCATGGCGCGAGCGCGGCGGCAGGTTGGCTGCGCGCGCGCATGCTTGGCGCGAATGCGGCGACAGCTTGGCTCTACGCGAGCATAGCCTTGGCGACGGGCTGGCTGTATGCAGGCATACTCATGGCATTAAAATGGCGACGGGTTGGCATATGATTGGCATAAATGGTAGGGCCATTGTTGGAAAAAGTAATAATTTGCCCAAATGCCAATGAAGGACCTATATCCATGCCAACTTTTGCCACCATAATGCCAATCAAGGGTCATTGCTTTTGTGTTGCTTGGGGAGTCTGCGGCAAGCACTTCATCTCAGGTGAGTGAATTCAGGCATCTAGATAAGTTATTGCCAGTACATTGTACATTTAATGATGACCAGCACAGCTTAGCAGTACCGTCGCGTATAGTGGGAATAGTCTGCGAGTCTACTAAAATTTAGCTTCCGCGCGAGAACCTCAACACGACACTTTCGTCTATTTCATTGATGCTTGTGCTTGAATGTATGCTCTATTTCGTACATTGTTTTAAAAAGAATTAAGCTCTCTGCCGAATGCAGCAAACGCTGTTATTATCCCTCAATTGTGTAGAGCTGTGCGGACGTGTACACATATGCACGGCAAAAGGAGAAACGCGTTCCGATCAAATCTAAGGAAGTCTGTGAAAGTAGATGTAATAAGTAATACAACTTTTATTCTGTATGCCAATTCAATTCAGTTTATTTCGTTTGGAAACAGTTTTACAAAAAAGGGTGATAAAAGCACCTGGGACCTTAGTAAGCTGCTAGTTTGGGGCCATGCAATACATGCACAGAACAGCATACCCATGTGTCAATAACGAAAATTTGTGTAACCTTTTACATCCATAACGTTAAGTACCATAAAATAAGTCAGTTAACAACTGAGATATGTAAGCAATGAAAACAACAAGCAATAGCGAACAATGCATACAAATTCAAATAATACAAAATAATAAAAAGGAATAGAGGTTTTCAAGATCCTATTGCAGCAACAATAAATGCAAAGATGTTTATAGTAGCCCTGTATTTTGGCAAGGAATTATTGCTTTTGTTCTGAGATCTTTCAGCGAGCGAAAAAAATTGCCTTCTTTTTACTGCTAACTGAAGAGTGTTCCATATGTTTGTGCCAGTGTATGCTAACAACCATCAGCTGCATAAGTTGTGAACGGCCAGAATTTTAAAATAATTGTTTTCTTCGCATCAGGTTCTTGAGGTGTTGTATAGAAACTTTGAATAGGTAGTTACATAGGTTCAAGTAATGGAGTGAAGTGTATTCTGTTTGGAAGAAATTCCTGGTACTATGATCATGCTTATCTCATTTTTTTCACGGAAGGCAGACCAGCGAAGTGACCGAGTTAATGATTGCTAACATAGGACAGCTCAAGGAAGAAAACAAGCACCTTCTCTCAGAGCTTGCTTCCACAAACGAGAAGCTTAGCATGCACATTTTATCAAAACACATCTTAGAAACAAGAGAGGATATGGTCCAGTTTTACACAGGACTACCCGACTTTACAATACTGCTTGCCTTCTTTAACGTACTAAAGGAATGTTGGATGCACGCACGCCGGAATAGTTTAACATTTTCACTTTTTTCTAATAAGCCTTCGGCTCAACACTCACCTTCATGATTTGGCCTTCAGGTATACCCTTGATATTAACGCGGGAGCGTTACTTCGCTATGTTCACGGATTTCTGTCCGCAGTCCGCGTCCGCAAAATCGTGTCCGCAGCAGTTGCCAGCAATTGAGAAGTGGTAGATGTTAATGAGTGGTGCTAACAGATAGAGGTTGACGTAATGCTGCTGCAGAAAGAACAATTAGGCCAATAGATTAATTAGGTAATTAATCACAGGCAAAAAATGTAACCGTTGTCTGCAGCTGTTGTGAGTAGTTGAAAAGTGGTAGAGGTTAATGAGTGGTGTCAATAGATATAGGGTGATAAAATGTTTTGTCAAAATAATAATTAGGTCAATAAATTAATTAGATAATTATATAGAGGCGAAAAATGAAAAAGTAAAGGCGAAAATGTTCGCATTAGCGAATGGCTTCGCGCCATATCTGAATGTATCAAATACTAAAATGGTTAATTAAATCTCTCAATTAGGGTGACATCAAGGAGGTGACGTCACGCAACTCGAAGTAGAGCCGAAAAAGGGCATAGGAAAAAATTGGCGCGCAATTTGAAAGTACCAAAGACTAAAATGAATAAAACGGAAGTAAACTGATGTGACGTAGAGGATGTGACGTCACGCAACATGAAGTAGAGCCCAAAAAGGACATATGAAGGAATTGGCGCAGAATTTTAAAGTACGAAACATCAAAAATGGATAAACAAGTAGAGAATTAAGCAACTAGCAGCAACTGGAAGCACCTACAAGCAACCAGAAGCAACCAACAGCACCATCCGTGCTTTCGCGTTGCTGCAGTGCAGATTCTGCATTGCTCTTTAATTTTTTACACTCTTGTAATGCATGTTGCTGACAGCCTTTATATTGTTACTTAGCTGTATTCGCTGTTTGTGATGAGGATGAAGAAGTGCAACAGACTCCGAGAAGACGACGACGCTGAGTGTTGTGGAATCGGTGCCCTCATTAACGTTAGTTGTGCGGACAGCTTTCGGACTGTAAATCTTCCACGTAACATCTCTTGGTGGAGGTGCGGGGTCTCATGTGACACAATCCAGAGTAGTAAGGATTTTCAAAGAGTGGCTGGACATGGCCTAAGTGCGGCTTTCGCGAACTGCGTACTGGCCTGAACGCGAAACACTCCGGACAACCATGCCCATGACATTTCGAAAGTCGTTTGGTGGGGAAGTGGCTGTTGTCCTCGACTGCTTCGAGATATTCATTAAACGGCCTTCATCTATGCTACCCCGATCGCATACATATTCACACTACGAAAGCCACAATACTGCAAAATACCTAATTGGTGTCACACCGCGAGGTGTTTAAAGGAGCGAAATGTCTGTGAATGCAAGGCAAACGTTGTGTGTGTGTTTTTTTATGTTTATAGTGTTGACATTTACAGGAATTTCTCTTATGGTGATTATTGGAAAAAGCACATTAAATGCTCCTTATACGGCGCGTTATTTTTTATTCCGCTTTGCATTTATGCTCTTTGTTCCAATAATCACCATAAGATTGGATTGGTAAAACGTTTATTCGGGGCCTGCAGTAGAACGCGCGCTCGCGCGCGCGCGCTCCGGACGGGGCCTACGTCGTCCTCTGGGAACCGGCCGCGCGACCTGGGTCCCCACTCGCCGTGGCCGGCTCGCTGGTTCCCTGCCGGGCCAGCGCCTTGATGACCTGCTGGACGGCCCAGAGTTGCTCCTCTTGATTGTCGCTCCCTGCGGCTGCTTCCAGTCGCGGCGGGATCCTCCCAGACTTAGCTTCTTTTTGGTACTTGGTACAATTCCACAGCATCTGTGCGAAGCCGGCCGTCTCCGTTCGGCAGACTCTGCATTTGTCTGTCGGGTGCGTCTCGGGATACATTCTATGCATCAGCGTCGGACTGGAGAGCGAGCCCGTCTGTAGCTGTCTGAATAAAACGGCTTGCTCTCGACTGAGCCCCGAGCAAGGGGGTGGAAGAGTTCTGCGAGCTAGGCGGAACACCTTGGTTATTTCGTTGTAGTCGGTCATTCGGTCTTTGGTGCTGAACCACAGCGGCCAGTCGACCGAGGAGCGGTCTGTTAGCGTGCGCGCCTCGGCGTGTGCCGTCTAGTTGTGGTTGACGTTGCGGTCTGACGCCTCGCCCGCGTGCGCCGGGAACCACTTGATTCTCACTTGTCTGCTGTCATTGTCGTTTTTGGTTGCCTGCTGTATGCGCACAGCTTTTTCGCTATCCTGCCTTTGGCGTAATTTCTCACCGCTTGCCTCGAGTCGCATAGCACTGTGTGGCAGTCGCGGTCTGCGATGGCCAGGGCGATGGCCGCCTCGTGCATCTCGTGCCGTCGGTCGTGCGAACGGTGCCGGTCGCGTCGACGACGACCGTCGTGAACCCGTGTATCTTGGCATACTCAACCGCGTCACCGTAGCGTGTGTGTGTGTCGGCCGCGTGCTGGTCTATCAGCGCCTTGGCTCTCGCTGCTCTCCTCCCTTTGTTACACTCCGGGTGCATGTTCTTCGGTACCGAGTCCACTCTAATGTTGCGCCTGATCTCATCGGGGACGGGGAGCTGCGTCTGCTCCCTGCCTTGATATCCAATTCCCAGGTTGTCCAGAATTTTCCGGCCGGCCGTGGTCGTAGACAGTCTTTCGAGCTGTGCGGCACGTTGGGCCTCCGCTATCTCCTCCAGCGTGTTGTGCACCCCTAGCTGCTGGAGGCGTTTGGTGCTCGTTGTTTCGAACAGTCCCAGTGCTGTCTTGTAGGCTCTGCGGATTAGTATATCTATCTTCCTTCTCTCGCTCTTGTTCCACTTGTGGTAGGCCGCCACGTACGCTACGTGACATGACTAACGAGTGGATCAGTCTGATCAGGCTCTCTTCCCTCATTCCACTTTTCTTGTTCGTGACTCGTTTGAGTAGCATCGTGGCGTTCGCCGCTTTCGCAATAAGCCGGGTGACGGTCTCGCCGTTTCTGCCATGCGTCTCGATCGTCATCCCCAACGCTCTGATCTTGTTGACTCTCGGGATCGCGTTTCCCTCTCTGGTCTTGACTTTGATTGCCTGGTGCTCTCTCAGGCTGCTCTTGGGTTTGCGGTGCTTGACGGGCGGGTAGACGAGGAGCTCCGACTTGCTCGGCGAGCATCTGAGCCCCGTTCCGTCGAGTTGGTCTTCGATCGCATCAACGGCCGCCTGTAGGGTGGATTCGATGTGGGCATCGCTACCCCCTTTCACCCACAGCGTTATGTCGTCCGCGTATATCGTATGTCGGACTTCCTTGATGTTCCTCAGCCTTTCGGCCACTCCTATCATCACGAGATTGAAAAGCACCGGCGAGATGACCGATCCCTGAGGTGTGCCTGTGCTTCCCAGCTTCTTCTCCTGTGCTTGGAGGTCCCCCGCTCTGAGCTCGGCCGTTCTGTCCGTGAGGAAGTCTTTGATGTAATTGTATGATCTCTCTCCCATGTTGAGTTTCGAGACTTGGGATAGGATCGCTCAGTGCTTCATTTTGTCGAAGGTGCTCTGCAGGTCGAGTCCCAGTAGTGCTTTGTTGTCGCCAGTGTTGCCGTCGATGATCTGGTGCTTGAGTTGTATCATGGCGTCTTGGGTACTTAGATGCTGCTTGAAGCCAATGATCGTTTCCGGGTAGAGATCTTCTTTCTCGAGGTATTCTTGCCACCTGTTGAGCAGGACGTGCTCCAACACCTTGCCCACGCAAGATGTGAGCGATATGGGTCGGAGGTTATCCGTGTCGGTGGCGGATGGTTTGCCCGGCTTGGGGATTAGGATGATCTTGGCCTTCTTCCACTGCGTCGGCAGCGTTCCCGTTTTCCAGCATTTGTTGTAATAGCTCGTGAGGCTTTCTATGGACTTTTAGTCGAGGTTCTTAACCGCCTTGTTGGTGATGCGGTCCAGCCCGGCAGCCGACCTGCTGTTGAGGTCCTGCAGTGCCGTGCGAACTTCTTCTACGTCTATATCTCTGTCGAGACAGGCGTTGGGCAGCCCCCCCGTACAGCCCATGGCACTCCGTGGGCGTAGTCAGGCAGGTATCTGTCGCTGATGCGCTTCGTCACCTTATCGGCGCCGTGTTTAGTGACTTCTCGATGGATGAGTTTCGCCAGTCGGTCCCTTTCGTGTGACTTAGTCTTGGTTTCGTCGAGCAGATGCTTCAGCAAGTTCCATGTTCTCCCGTTGTGCATCTGGCCGTCGGCAGCGTTGCATATCTCGTTCCACTGTTGCGCACATAGCATGCGACAGTGGTCCGCGATTGCTCTGTTGAGTTCTGCCACTTTCTTTCGTAGCCTTCGATTAAGGCGTTGTTGTTTCCATCTGTTGAGAATGGACTGCTTGGCCTCGATAAGGTGGGCCAGTCGGCTATCCATTGTGTTCGTTTCGAGGTCTGTTACTATGTCTTTTGTTGAGTTTCGGATATCTTGGAGGATCTTGTTGGTGCACGCGTCGATGTCATCGATTTCGGTCTCTTCCGCTTCCTGATTTCTGTTATCTCTGAAAGCGGACCAATCGATCCACGTATGCTTCCTGACTTTGGTACTGCTCTGCTCCGGTATGACGATTTCCAATATCATGTGGTCGCTACCGAGGTCCACCCCCGTGTTCCTCCATGTGATCGTGATCGGTTCGTTGTTCTTGACGAACGTGAGGTCGGGGCTGGTATCTCGGGACACGGAGTTGCCAATTCTCGTTGGGTAAGCCGGGTAGGTTATGAGGGTATAGTCGAGTTCCGCCGCGTCTTGGGATAGGTTTCTGACGTTCGCATTGCTCTTGACGTAGCCCCACGCCGGATCCATCGCATTAAAGACGCCGCATGCGATCAGCGTGCTCTGGCCGGCCGTCGTGCTTGCCTTGTTAAGAATGGCTTTGAACCTCTGGAGTCTCCGCGATGGGTTACTGTAGATGTTCAAAATGAAGATGCTGTTTTTTCTTTGCTTGGTCGGTATGAGTTCGATGAGCGTGTGTTCAATCCTGACATTGCTTAGCCGGTGTTCGACGAAGGTGAGTCCCTTCCTGACCAGGGTAAACAGGCCTCTGCCGTCGGGCGGGCCCGCGTGCACCCTTTTGCCGGGAGGGACGGCTTGTCCGTTAGTGTTTCTTGGAGGAGGAGCACGTCGGGCTTGCGAGCCCCGTGCTCGATGTACTGCTCGACGACTGCCTTCTTCTTAACGAAGCCGCAGCAGTTCCACTGCCACACTGTTATGCCTGTGGAGTTGGAGGCCATGATTGTCCTATTCGGAATTCTCCGTGTTGCTGCGCTTTGTTGACTTGATGCTGTACTGGCGCGAACGTTGGGTTGCTTAGTATTAGTTGCATGCTTCTTTCCAGATTGTTGAGTCTATTGACGTTCTCCGTTTGGAAGGCTTCGATGGCTTGCTTCACCGATTTGATTATATCCTCGAGGCTGTTGAGTTTGGCCTCGACGTTGTTGTTGCTGCTGTCGGTGCTGCAGTTGCTCATGTTGTTCTTGTTCTTGCGTAATTCGACGGCCCTCTTCTTCGTTACCGGCTCCTTGTCTGCGTCGGCCGTAGTTTCTTCGACCTTGTTGCCGCTCGGGCTGGATCTTTGCTGTTCAACGTTGCGGAGGGCGTTGCGGATCTCCGCGATTTCCTTGGTGAGGTTGTTGATGGTGGCTCGCAGGGTCGCGTTCTCCGTTTTTAGGGCCTCGTTGATCTCTCGTTCCTTGGTTGAAGCGTTGTCTTCTGTCTTGGCGTTCTAGCTCGGATTGGTCTTCATGATACCTCGTGCGGCATTGCCCCTACCGACTCTCTCACGCGACGGTGATCCTTGGGTTTTCGTTTCTCGCGCGTCTCTGCTCTGGCTCCTGCAGCTGCTATTTCTCGACTGCACGCGGTCTGTCGATGGCGTCCTTGATTTATGTGCAGCTGGCTTGTCAAGTGGTGGGAAATCGCTCTCCGACGGCAGCTGATGGCTGACTTTTCGGCGCTCCCACTGACGCTTGCGAACGACGTAGGGAGCCTTGTATCTGGCTTTACATTCTCTGTAGGCGGTCGAGTGAGCGCCGCCGCAAAGTTTGCATTTGGGCGTACATTTGTGGTCTTCTTTTGGATTCACTTGGCCACAGCCCCTGCAGATACGGTTGGTTGGCGTCGGGCACACGCCCCTGCGATGCCCGACCCGACCACACTGGTGGCAGATGTCAATTTGATTTCTGTACAGGTGGCACGGTATGAGCGTGACACCATATCGGACAAAGTTCAGTACCTTGGGTCCTCTGAAGGCTACTATGATTGTGGTCGTGTTGGCGATTCTTTTGGCGCCTACGGCGAGTGGGTTTCTGTCGTTTACAATGTTGCTGTCGAGATCTTCGGCTTTCTCGTCGACAGGGATGCCTCGGATGATGCCCTTCATGGTGTCGTACGGCGCCGTGCGGTACGCGCTGACTTCGAAGGTCTTGTCTTGAATGTATATAGCTTGAATTCTTGCGTAGCGGACGGCGTTTTCTTCTTTGGGCGTGCTGATTACTATTATATTTTGTTGCGCGTTCGGGCAGATCGTGTCCGATGCGTTCTCTTCGTTCGTGATCTTGGCCGCGGCGAGAATGGCCGCAGCGACGGTCGTAGTGTCGATCTTGGTGATGTCGAGTCCCCCTCGCGGTCTCATTACGATCTTGTTTTCCTCAAGTGGCATGGCTGGCATTCTCGCAGCCTTGATGGCCGAGGCTCTAACGTTCTTATTTCCTTTCGCTTTCTTGCTTACTTGGTTGTCGCTGCCGGCGAGCTTCGCGTCGAGGTCTCGTTGACGGAGTCTTGACATGCGTTCCCCCGCGATCGTCCATCCATGGCCGCGGTGGAATTCCTCGGGTGAAATTTCTTCGCCTTGAACTTGAACGGTCATTGGAGAGTCGGAGATCGTTGCCAGAACGGAAGTTTCCTCCATCTCGGGGCTGAGTGGCTGCCGCCGAGGCGGCGAACCGCGGCAGCCGCGACAGCGACGAGGCCTGTTGCTCGTGGAACACATAAGAGAAATTCTTGTAAATGTCAACAGTAAAAAATAAAAAACAACCCGTTTGCCTTGCACTCGCGGACTGTTCGCTCCTTTAAATGCTTTAATAATGAGCCCCTCATTTCCCCACCACAAGGTGTTGTCACATTTATATTTTGAGGATGGTGCAGCCGGACTAGCAATAAAGTCATTGCAGACATGCGGTGTTCTCAACAACCTCTTACCAGAGGTTAAGTTCTATATCATCGGGGATTCACAATTGCCGACAGTGTAGGTTTGCAATGTGCAAAGTTGGCTATGCCTGTTTTCACTAGAGGTAAGCAGCAACTATATGCTGTTGATATAGAAGACTCGCAAAAAATAGCAAATATGACGATCCATGTCGAAAGAGTGTTTGGACTTATGCGTAACAAGTATAAAATCCTAAAGCACATACTCCCTGTAGAAGTAATCACTGCGGAAGTACATGGGCCACCAGTACTCGACAAGATTGCTTTTGTTTGTGCAGCACTGTGCAATATGACCATGTCAAGTGTGCCATTTTGGCGAAATCACAGAACATTGTTTCTTGTACGCAGTTATTTGAAGAACAAAAAGCACAGGAAACAGTGTGCTTTTTTCCTAGGATTGAGCTGGGATGAAATGTGTCCAATCATTATCTCTCCATGAATTCTGATTGCTTTAATCTGTTCGATACAGCTTAAAACCTCCGAGAATTTACGACCATGCAATGTGCCATTGTTTGTATTATGTACGACACATCCAAGCAATGGTAGAAGATTTATTTCTTAATTTATGCCACTACACTTAGAGAATGGTTGTAATAAGAGGTATAATGCAGCGGTGGCGTAGCGGTAGAACATCCGCCTCGCATGCAAGAGGACCGAGGCTCAAATCCCGGTGCCGCGCAGTTCTCCGCCGGATGAAAAAAAAAAAATCCGCGTGTCGATGGAATTGCATACACAGGTTTCGGGTGCGACCTGATGCCGGTGAACACCTCCGGCAACGCACTCCCTCACTAGAACAGAAGTTAGCCACCCTGGTGCAGTAATTGGCCACAACCTCCTATGATAAGCTCCATAAAACCCCGGCCCTCAGTCACCAGCGGCTGCGGAACAACTGACCACGGCGGCGGTCAGACCTGTGACGCAGCAGGGGGTGCTAAGAAAGCCTGGCTCCGCTGGACAGGCCGTCATTGGAAACTGACCCTGGCAACGTTTAATGCTAGAACCTTAGCTAGTGAAGCTAGTTTAGCAGTGGCTGTTAGAGGAACTAGAGGGCATGAAATGGGATGTGATAGGGCTTAGTGAGGTTAGGAGGCCGAATGAGGCATATACTGTACTGAAGGATGAGCATGTGCTGTGTTATCGAGGTTTACCAGAGAGGCGACAACTAAGAGTAGGTTTCCTTGTCAATAAGAATATAGCGGGTAATGTAGATGAATTCTATAGTATTAATGAGAGGGTTGCAGGCATCATAATTAGGCTTATTAAGTGGTATAAACTAAAGGTTGTACAGGCCTAAGCACCTACGTGTAGTTATGATAACCAGGCAGTTGAAAGCTTCTATGAAGATGTAGAATCGGCAATGTGAAAAGCAAAGACGCAGTATACTGTCCTAATGGGCGACTTCAATGCCAAGGTAGGGAAAAAAGAGGCAGGAGACAAGGCATTACGTGACTATGGCATTGGTTCTATAGAATAGCAAGGGGGAGTTACTAGTTGAGTTTGAAGAGCGCAATAACTTACGAATCATGAATACCTTCTTCAGCGAACGCAAGAACCGGAAATGGACATGGAAAACCCCTAACGGGGAGACTAAAAATGAAATCGACTTCATAATGTGTTCAACCCCCGCCATTGTGCAGGATGTAGAGGTAATCGGGAAAGTGCGATGCAGTGACCACAGGATGGTGAGGTCCCGAATTAGCCTAAATCTGAAGAAGGAACGCAACAGATTAGTAAGAAAGAAACCCATCAACGAATTAGGGGTGAGGGGGATGGCAGAAGAGTTCAGGATCTCGCTACAGAATAGGTATTCAGCTCTAACGGAGGATGGCGACATTACCCTAGAGGCAAGGAACAATAATTTCAGAGATATCATTACTGAGTGCGCGATAGATGTAGGCGGTAGGATAGTTAGAGAGCATACCGGTAAGCTGTCTAAGGAGACGAAAGATTTGATTAAGAAACGCCAGAGTATGAAAGCTTCCGATCCAGCAGGCCAGATCGAATTGGCCGAGATATCAAAGCTAATCAATAAGCGCAAGGTGCTCGTTATAAGGAAGTATAACATGGAGAAAATTGAGCTTGCTGTAAAGAGCGGGGAAGCCTTAAAGCGGTAAAGAAGAAATTGGGCATAGGCAAAAACCAGATGTATGCGATAAGGGACAAGGCGGGCAACGTCGTCACTAATATGGACAAGATAGTCAAAGTAGCCGAGGAGTTCTATACAGATCTCTACAGTAGCCAAATTAGTCAGGACCGCAATGAGATTGGCGGTAGGGAAAAACAGTCAGACGTTCCACCAGTGACGAAGGACGAGGTCAAGAAATCACAAGAAACTATGAAAAGGGGGAAATCAGCTGGAGAGGATCAGATAACTACAGACTTGCTGAAGGACGGGGGGGGATATCGTGCTAGAAAAACCGGCCACCCTGTATACGCAGTACTTGGTGCCATCGACGGTACAGGAACCATGGAAGAATGCAAACATTATCCTCATTCACAAGAAATGGAACTCTAAGGACCTTAAAAATTACAGACCAATCAGCTTACTGTCTGTTACGTATTTTACTTACTAAGGTATTTACTAAGGTAATCACTAATAGAATCAGGACAACCTTAGACTGCAATCAAGCAAAGGATCAAGCAGGGTTTCGGAAACGGTACTCTACTATCGATCATATCCATACCATCAATCATGTGATAGAAAAATGGTCGGAATATAACCAGCCCTTATACATAGCATTCATTGCTTACGAAAAAGCATTTGACTCAGTTGAAACCTCGGCGGCGATACAGGCATTGCGAAATCAGGGGGTAGACGAGGCGTACGTGAAAGTGCTGGAAGATATATATATAGTGGCTGCACAGCAACCATAGTTCTGCATAAAGAAAGTAACAAAATTCC
>JAJIZL010034859.1:0-17109 GCA_023969395.1 Amblyomma maculatum
TATTCTGGTCACCATGTGACCAGAATAGATATTTAGTTCGACAGTGATGCCAGAGAACTGTAGCCCCACGTCGAAAGCCTGCTAGTCGTGAGGCTATCGTGAGGTTATATCAGTGTATTGTACATGACCTAGTGCTTGTCAGACCAATAAGTATCCCAGAAAAAATATAAGTTAGATTTGTTGAATATTATGAAAACTAAAAATCTCTTAAAAGAGGAAAAGCCAATCTGACATTACAACGTAATTACAAACTTATTCCAAATGCCCGAATGCTCTTCTACCAGATCTCCAGCGCGGTAGAGAAATTGGCTCGTGCAAGGTGACAAGCAACATAAGCTGAAACCGCTTTTATGCTTAACAAATATGCGAAGAAACGATCCTAAACTATAACATTTCAACACTAAGGAAAAGTAACGTACTGGAAGCATTGCGAAAAATTGCAGTTTCAATTATCCTTGAAATATTTATTCCTGAAATAGCAGGTCATCGACCCCAGTAGCTACTGCCGCGTCGATGTTATGGTGACTTCTAGTCTCAGAGCAGGAGCACTTCCAGAGTGAAGTTTTCTGCTCTTTTCTGAGCAAGGTACGTTGATCCGGAACATGGATCGCGTAATCCAAACGCAGATGGGAAGCAATCACCAAGTAAAGGTCGCTTGGTGGAACAGTCTAGTAGACTGTTTTACCGCTAATCGGTGGAGCAGGCGCGAAGCTTGCGCGTGGTTTTCTTTACGTGGCTCTTTCTACCTCCGCAAGCCTGGCTTCGTCGCTGGGCCGGTTCAGCCCTCTGCGCATTGCAGCAGACGATCAGTTCTTGAAGCCGCTATGGATGCCAATTCCCTGTCTCGAATATAGGCTCTGTCTTGGGGACAAAGAGCAGCCTCAGATCGAAGAGCAACTGCAAACGTATGCATGAAAATGTTTATGCGCATGTATTTAGTAGACTTGAGGTCATCCAATTACTGCTCTGCTTTGCTCTACTATGAGCGACATTTTTATATTCGAAAAACAGTACAAAAACCTTAAGGTGTGCGCCCGCGTTCGGCTGCGCGAACACGAAATAAATAATAGCGTATAGACGATATGGCAGTCAGCATTTCAAGAAGCAGGGAGATCAACGCTGATCCGTTACAGGTTTGAAAGCAGATGACACGCGTGCACCAAGCGCAGCTAGGCAAGCGCAAGGAATGATGAGTTTTCCTCTGCATTTCGCGAGGGTCACCTACTTGCTCCGACAGGATCACGAGCGTTCTTAAAGCAGATTCGGAAGGCATGCTCTCCGCCGTATTCAGAGGCTCTGAGTTGGTGTGTGCGATTGAAATTAACGGTTAGCTTGCTGCCATCCTTGTTTAACTTCTCGGCAATTAGCTAGTTTGGCTTCTATTTGGGTAATCTAGATTGCCTGACTGGCACGACTGCGGGCTGTGTCGGTGCCACACAGCATATATTTATTTTCATGCCGCCTGTGAATTCTCCCTACACTACACTCGTGGACTGCGTTTACACCCGCTCAATAGCGCGTGAGCATGGCGTATTTACCTAATTTAAATGAAAGAGTGGCGCACATGCGTCTTATGAAGTTCGACGACGTCACTGCACAGTTAGAGAAAGATTTGCAGATGGACCTTGATGAAGACGGACGTATTTTGTGCACAGCGTGGGTGTGTTGCAGTTTCACAAAAGATGTGATTGGATGAGGCAATAACGCGGTACTCTCCTCCCTGATTATGTGACGGTAGTATACTCGGGCTGTCTCGGTTTTGAGACCCAGTCGCGGCAATCATTTGCGGCGCAGCTGTATGAGGCGCAGATCACACTAGCGCATGCGCCGCACCTACTTTGCACTGATTAATGACCATAAAGAAGGAAGATTACATTGTTTGGCGCAGAGCACTAGTATTTAAGATGAAATGTTTGTACCAGATGATTTTGAGGCTTGGCATCGCAGATGGAGCATAAAACTGTAAAAATGTTACAAAACCAGCACAGTCTCCTAAAGTTCAAACAAAGTATAGAACTATAGCAGCGGCTCAGCCATTAGGGCGCTCGGGTGCTGAACCTAAATGACGCCGGTTCATATCCCTGCCGCGGCCTCTGACTTTAAATGGAGGCGAAAAGCAAGGCGCCCCACTACTACGCGATGTCAGTGCACGTTTTTACTGAATTAGGTCGGAATTTCTTGAACCCCCGAATACGCATCACTTATACTCTTTTTGCTATTAGACCTGAAACTACGAAAACAAACTTATCAAAAACGAAGCTTTTGCGAATGGTATGAAAGAACAAATTGGGAACACACAATGTCGCTCACAAATGCTAATTGGGTTTAGGAATTTGATAGTAGGCCCCGCCGGGGTGGCGCAGTGGTTACGGCGCTAGACTACTGTTCCCAAGGATGCGGGATCGAATCCCGGCCTCGGCGGCCGCTTTTCGATGGAGGCGAAAAGCAAGGCGCCCGTGTGCTGTGCGATGTCAGTGCACGTTAAAGAACTCCAGGTGGTAGAAATTTCCGGAGTCCTCCACTACGGCGTCTCTCATAGCCTGAGTCGCTTTGGGACGTTAAACCCCACAAACCAACCAACCAATTTCATAGTAGGGCAAACATTGGCAGTATAAGCCGGGCTACGATTAAATTGTTCAATTGCTCAAATGGATACCTATATAGTCATGAAATTTGGTGCAGCCGTGCACTATCGCGAGGGTTTTCTATCTGAGCATATCTTTGCTGCGCATCTGTGAGTGACCGCGGACTTCCAAGTGGTCTTCCAAGTCTCCGAACTCGCAGTTCTTTGCTAGCAGCCTTAGGTCTGTCAGCCAGTCGTTAAAAGGTTCCCCTTGCTTTTGGTCTCTCGATCCGAAGAGGAACTCATAAAATGTCAAATTCGTCGATGGTTTTTAGAATTTCTCAAACTTTTTAAGCAAAATGTCGACGTTGTTCTTGATCTCTTGGTTGTCGAATTTGAAAGTGCTATAAGTTTTCCTTCCGTCTTCTCCGGTAGTTACAAGTAACGTTGCTGCTTGCACTTCGTTAGGCTGTTTCTTTAACTGGGTGGCCGTCGAAAATAGCATGAACTCACTTTTCCATGTTTTCCATGCAGTCCATGCGTCTTCCGAGGTATCCAATGGTTTCGGGGCCGGGAGCAGCGTCGACAGGGCGGACATAGTGAATGGGCACCGTTGCCACCACGTGCACGGCCCCGCGTCGGGTGATGAACAACTTTTATTCCCGATAAGAAGGCGTATATATACAGTGTGCTGACGTATTGGGTCATGCGCAGATTAGGTTAGAGCGAGTGACGTCAGCCTTACTCAGATCTGCTACTGTGCACGGCCCCGCGTCGGGTGATGAACAACTTTATTCCCGATAAGAAGGCGTATATATACAGTGTGCTGACGTATTGGGTCATGCGCAGATTAGGTTACAGCGAGTGACGTCAGCCTTACTCAGATCTGCTACAGTGCTGATCAATGTTCTGCGGCCACGAAAATAGATATCTAGGGAACGTAGTTTTAATGACGCATGTGATCTGTGCGGCCGCCCTGGAAGAGCAGGAGCATGTGATAACTGAAGCCACACGTTTTTCGTGCTGGACTTCTCATGCAAATATGTAATCATTGGCAGCTCCGCTTCTTATAGTGGCTTGTGTGGTTATTATTTGCAATTGCCACCCCAAGTTCGCTCATGAACATTGGCAACCACTGAACTTTAATAGCGTCAACGCTAATTACAGACGTAACAAATGATGAGGGGAGCATCAGTTGCCAGAGCATTTCTTGTGTGGACGCTCGCTTAGCCGCCTGTTGAGGGTTGTCGCCTGGAACTTGGAAGGCGTTCTCGTTCTCGCGGATCGTGGACACCGAGGTATGAAGGGGGAGGAGGTGAAGGGTTGTTCCTGGCCCTGCAGGGCTGGGACTGGTAGGTGAACGCCTCTTGCGGCGGGGGCTAGCCTGCCACCGAATATTTATCTGTTGTAAGCCGTCATTGCACCCGTCACCGCTTAGGTGGTGGACGACGGCTGTCGCGGCGCGCGTCGTTCTCTCCGTCTTCTTTCTCTTTTTTCTTTCTTCTTTACTTTCTCTGTTCTATCGTTGCTGTTGTCGTTGTGGCTGTAGGAAGAGGGAAATGAAAATGAACGTGCCGGATACTGGCTCTGTAGCTGAGCCACCTCCGCTGCCTCGTGCAGATAGAGGAGAATATAGAGAAGAAAGAAAAGCAAGAGGGAAAGAAAGACGCGCGCCGCAACAACACCCGTCGTCCACCACCAGCGGTGGCGTGTGCAATGACGGCCTACAACAGATAAAAATTCGGTGCTAGGCCAGCCACCGCCGCAAGCAGCGGTGACCCACCTGCACCAGCCCCATATGCCTGAACGTTGCTTTATAGGAAGAAGTAGAGAAAACGAAAAGAAGAGGGAGAGAAAGACGCTCGCCGCAACAGCCGTCGTCCACTACCGAAGCGGTGGCGGCTGCAATGAGGGGAAGTGTCACAGGTAACGCGTCCTTCCATCGCCTGTTCGCACACTTTCCATGCAAACTGCTGAAGGTGAAATGTCTGTCTAACGTGAGTTTGAATATTGCTAGCAGTAGAGCTAAGGCTCTAAAAGACGCCGTAGCTACGCGAATTTGGCACTCGGCTGCAAAACTGGTTTACGGTGTTGGAGCCGGTCTTCGTTTGAATGAAGGTGAAACGCAAAAAGTGCTAGTGTGCGATTTCAGTGCACATCACAATACCTGGTGGCCTAGTACATTTCAAAACTCTTTTTGCGTTTAACCTTCATTCCGACGAAGCTCGGCTCCAACACTGCAAACCACTTTTGTAGCCGAGGGCCGAAATCGCGAAGCGACGGCGTCTTTTAGAGCCTTAGCTGTACTGCTAGCAATATTGAAACTCCCGTTAGACAGAAATTTCACCTTGAGCAGCTTGCATGGAAACTGTGCGTAACAGGCGATGGAAGGGCGCATTACCTGCGATTTCAGTGCACATCTCAGAATACCTAATGTCCTAGTACATTTCAAAGGGTGGAGGAAGGATGTCTGTTCCTGGCCCTACGGGGCTGGGACGGTAGGTGAAGGCCGCTTGCGGCAGGGGCTAGCCAGCCACCGAATTTTTATTTGTTGTAAGCCGTCATTACACCCGCCAACGCTTAGGTGGTGAACGACGGCTTTGTCGACACGCGTCTTTTTCTCCGTCTTTTTTTTCTTTCTTCTCTACTTTCTCTCTTCTGCCCGCACGAGGCAGTGGAGGTGGCTCAGCTGCAGAGCCAGTAGCAGGCTCGTGCATTTTCGTTTTCTTCTTCCTACAGCCACAACAACATTTCTAAGCACTGCATTATGGTGCTCCTCGGAAGTTTGTCTGGGAGGTCCCTGTGATTAAAATTATGTAAAATATAACCAGCATTGTTATCCGAACTGCCAACGCAGTTATGGGTTAGGGCATGCATGTCTCTATTCAGGAAAATACCTAGAATCCTTTCAATATATGCAGATGCAGCGAATCCACTACAGCTCACCCAATTTACCTTTGTCACTGCTTTCGTCAAATGTGATGGCGCCTAAATAAATAAATGAGTCAACTATGGCGGTGACATAAATGAACATAATTTTTCTTTTAGTTGGTCTCTGCCCATGGCTACAAGAAAACCGAGAAGCTACCGGATGCAAGCTTCTTCCCGGTTATTGAGCCCGATTGGAAGCCACAAAGACAGCTCAAATTCGCTAGAAATGGTTCACTGTGAATGGTGTGAAATATACAGCGGATTGTGAAGTGCAATCATTCATGTCGGCTGAGCAAATTAGTTCCCTGTAATATACCGCACGAAAACTTAACAGCAGTTGAGCATAACTCCATGCTGTGATTTTTGTCAGTAAAATGTTCCCGCCTCTTTCTGGAAATACATGTTGACATTTGCTAGCTTGAAAAGGAGCATTTATTGTCCAGAAATATAAATTTCATTAAGTACCCTCCAATCTTGTTAAACTCGCCCCGTCTTCACTGCAAATGATGGGCTGCTAGAGTTATTAATTGAATGGTGGCATTGCGGGGAGTCTGATATCCGCACGCCGAAATTAGTGCGACTCTTGCCTTTTTCTTTTGTAGTCGCCCTGTTGACGTCAGCAGTTAAGTATTTAATGTCTTATCTAGTCTACAAAAGCTTTTGGTTCTTGATATCATATTGCTCAGTACGTTTTAAATTTGAGAACCCCTTACACTTGTTTAAAACCCATGATTGAAAACTGCATAAATTCTTTTAGTCTCAAATATTCGTGGCAACGGCTCTTTCTTGCTATGGCTTTGCTTCTCTTGCAGCAATTTTGTATATTACCTGAAAATTAGGTATTCACATTCAGGTTTCCCTTGCAAGATTCAAATTCGCAATGCCACTACGCACAAAATACTTCCTTGACCGTGCTATATCTGAATGGACACAGGAATGAGCCCTTTACAGCCATTCCTCATATCTATAAAGTTTGCTGACGTCAACGGGCTATAGCGGCGATGGTCCGTCCTGGTTTTATAAGAGCAGAAGAAAGGTACTACGTTTCCATTGAAAACAATCTTCTGGTCAACAGAAAATGTTTCCTCTTTATACGAGCTCAATGACTTTAATCAACCGGCTGACTTAAGAAGGCGGCAAAATTTCCGCATTATGTAACGGATACAAGGATTCTGAGGAGACGCAAAACTTGGCTGCAATCTTCTAACCCTGATTTTGCAGCCTACGGAGGAGATGTATCTACCTAAAACAGTACTGATCGACACCACTTGATCGTACCGAGAGTCACGGCCAGGTCGTCCGTATAGACATCGTTATCCAGTAGGCATGACTGAAAGAAAAAGATAATAAGTTCAGCTTTTTGCAAACACAACAGCCCCCGAAGAAGTACTGTAAATAGACGCTTCAATATTTTAACAATATTTTACGCGTAGATCTTTAGGTTATGGTACGGACAAATATGTGGTGCTTAATGCTCCACACGCTTGAGGATCAGAAAAGAAATTGGGTGCGCAATTACAATAAATTGTGCTTTTTTATTGCAATGTGAATTCCTGCGCTTATCTCTGAATTTAAACGAAGGTTGCATCTTTCACTGCTTTTGCTTACAATTATCCGCGCTTTGAAGGTAATTCCTTAAGAAGAACGTGAACAAAACTGGGTGGGTATAATACGAAAGCGCTAGTTTCGAACAGGACTTCAAAGGGCATGTTGAAAATTCCTAGCTGAAATGAGCTAAAATTTAATTCTGTAATAGTGTAGATGAGTAGGGAATATGCATGGAAAAACCTTGAGGTGGCATGATATGCAGCACATCGAGCAATTGACCGGAGTCTTGCCTATGTGCTTCATATCTTAACCTAAGGAATAGAGTGATGATTTTTCAACCCGGGGCTGAATTTCTCAGGGTACAAATAATGTGTCGGTAGATTTCGTTTCGATCAATGAAAATTATACTCAGCCCCCGGCCACGTATTGCGTTCAGAAACAATAGCTCTAAAGGGAACACCGTAATTAAGGGTTTTGGCAGTGAAGAAAATGCTCAGAGCTCCGCTTTTTTCTCCTTTGACTATTTTCCCAAGATTTTCCAGTTTTAACCTGTCACACAAAGCCAGTGCTAGTTTTTTCAGCTTGGGAGGAGGACATTTTGTGGCGGAAAAGTTTTGTTAAAACAGCTTCCTTCGATTTTTTTCCGATAAAGCGAAATGAGGGCATACATGGCGGTTTCCAGATCATATCGTGCGATATATCATTGCAAACAGTATTCTTTATTGACTCGGATAATCATGAAGCGTCGCGTTATTTAATGTAACAAATGCCGATACGGACACGCAAGGGTAGGCAAATCATCGCGCTTTTAAGGCAGTTTCAATCATACGTTCTGGAGTGTGCATACGCGAGAAGACGCATGATCGTCGGCGCTACGGCAAATCTCTCTCTCTCTCTCTGACGGGGTAATCAGAATATCGTCTACCAAAGACATTCGCTCTTTCCTTTAGATCCCATTTCATAGTGGATGACAGCTTGTCAAATGAGATTTCTGTGATGTATACATCCTCATTTGATGTCATTAGAGTCCCCTTTGTCCATTAAAATCTACACAGGTATGCGAAATTGCCCCGTTTATTTCATAGTATAGAACATGGAGATGGAAATCCGCCCCTCTTACAAAATGTGGCGCCTGGTACTGAGTATATTAAAATTCGGCTGCTGCTGGTTGAAAACGTGCTTAGGAGGCGCAGCCGCCTGCGAAGGGGCGATGTGTGTAGTCGAGAGCTGTAGCCATCTGGCGCATACGTGTGTCAGAATTTGAAGTGACATGCGAAGCGAGGCGAATCCGCACCTTCGCATGGCTTGGGATTTCTGTTGAACTAGAAAAAGAGGAGCGCATCCGCTGGATGACCGTGCAAAAAATGACAATTAAGGATAGCGTGAACGTTTTACGACAGTTCGATGCCAAAAATGCGAAGCATTTGTGGTCCACAAATAATGCTTTCTAAAGAACGACCGTAATTGTGCTCATTTTCTTTTCAGCGGATTTAGGAAGAATACCTAAGGATACCTGAAGGATCAGAAACATTTACTAGTGCATCATCAAAGCTCCTTTAGATAACCAGTGCGATGCTTCAAATATTGACTGGAAATGAAAGTTCTTGATAGCGGTTGGCACACTTACAGTACCGTACATCATTAGCCCCGTAACGAGGCTCATATTGAATTCCTGCAAAAGAATAAAAAAACAATATTGACTACTTATTCCATCAACACTGGACTCAAAGCTGCGTCCTGAAGTTACCGAATAACTCACCGGGTTCAGCTTAAAAACCATCAAGACCAAGTCTACAACACACCATGGCATCTTTTCCCTGAAAGCTTCCTGCAAAGAAAAAAGCTTCTCGATTTATGCTCACATTAATCCAACTTTTACATGGAGGTCGTGCTATATGAAACAGGTATATCGAATTCATTTCGATGAGCTCTGTCTTACGTACTCCAGGCCTATACAGTACCAGAAAGATTGAAGATTTACTCTTTTTATCTTTAGTTTGGGTAGCCTCGCAACCTCATAGAGGTTAGACCTTGGACACTGCCCCACGGTGCTGAGGAGAAGTCAGCCAATTCAGACCAAAGAATAGGAAAATACTTACCATCGCAAGAGAGAGAGAGAGGGTTAGAGAATAGCTTATAGAGTAAAGTTTTGATGAATCGTATGCTACTTATAAAAAGGTATATTATATGTGCAGAAAATAAAACGCCACAGAGCATAAATATTACAGCCCGGTCGAAAAAAAATACAAAGCCGTGTTAAAAATGGGAAACAATATACTGTAGTTCTGTAAACGTCAGATTTTCTGTAGTTATTTAGTACTTTTCTGTAGTTTTGTCCTTTTTCTCTAGTATATTTTTGTTGTCTGTAGTTCTGTAGCACTTTTTTGTTGTAACTACAGAAATTTGTGATGTTACTACAGAAATTTCTCTTGTCACAATAGGTTTCCCGTCAAAAACCGCTCACAAATTCTGTCGTAACAACAAATAAATTTCTGTAGTTATTTCCGACTGGGATATTCTTGACAGATAACTCCCCAGAAAGTGGTGCAATAAAATAACAAAAAATTAACATTGTGTAAAACCGCTATATCAACTGCAGTAGAGTAGGCCTTGTATTAGTGCTGGCTTTAGCAGAGCAGCTGCTGCTATATTAACATTGCACGGTTGGATAGTGTGATATAAGCTAGCAAAAGACCATTTCTGCACACCATGCAATCCCCTACAGGCCGTCTCGTTACTTTTGGCAAAGACGGTACCTTCATGCAGTATTGTAGGAGGGTCCCAGTCGGAAAAAATTACAGAAATTTTTCTGATGTTACGACAGAATTTCTGTGCGGTTTTTGATGGAAAACCTGTTGTGACAACAGAACATTCTGTAGTAACATCAGAAATTTCTGTTGTTACAATAGAAAAGTGCTACAGAACTACAGACAACAGAAATATAATACAGAAAAACTACAGAACTACAGGATATTTTCTCGTATTTTTGACAAAGTTCTGTAGTTTTTTTTCGACTGGGACGTGTAAGACAAAGACACAAAGAGTGCGATATTGATCTAAGTGTCGCGCGCGCAGCACTGGACTGGCTACGCAATATGCACGTCTTTCGAGCGTGATTGGCACTCCTTAATGCGGCTACTATATTAGGAATGACTTCGTGATAAAGTTCTTCTATTTTATGAAGCTTTCAATATGAATCTCAGTGGAGGATCAAATCCTTTTTCTCTGCCCACAGTAACGAATGGGCATCACATTATATATCGTCATTATAAGGCGTAGCGTTACAATATAAGGAAGTGTCCCGGGCTTAAATTGATGTCGGTAATGCTTACCGCCGGCCATTGGTGCGCTGATGGTCCCTAATTCGCCACGTGTGATCCGCTGACAGAGACTGCCATCGAAGCGTGAGGTCTCTTTTTAAGTGACGTATTACAGCGTGAAGTCGAGCCTAGCTGATGCCTTCTGAAGGTGGCAAGGAAGAATTCATTGCATATAGCGCGATGATGCAATTATGCCATACCTTGTCCGTTGTTTTGATGTCGGCGAATTTCGCATGGCACATTCGAAATCCATTGCAGATCTTGACAGCTGCCTGGAAAAAATGGTCCACCATTCGCGATAAGCACAACTGTTATGAGGTTCAGGAACTCATTTGAGCTTATGCAGCTGCATTCGCATCAATTCTACAATTCAGTTTTACTGAATATCTTTTTAAGTCACATGTGACGTTATTTTTATTGCGCAGATCACTAATCCACGTTCTCTAAAATATTCTTCGCGTACTTTCTATATACATGAAGGCGAACTTTCATTTTTTATGAAAAATAGTACAGAAAGCATCGTTGCGTAAAGAACGTGCAATTAAACGGTTATCTCGACTGAAATTATTCCTGAAGTTCAAATGATGCTGGGACTTGTAATCAAACGAAGGATTGCTGTACTTAATCAAGAACACCATCACTCTTTCAGGAGTGCCTCACTGGGCGCGTCGCATGCGACGTCTGTATTTAGCCTGGGGCCCCAAATTTATTCCGCCCCACCGTCCAATTTCACACAGTCCGGCCCCAATATTTGACCTCGGCTGAGATGGACCAAAATTGGTATCCAGCCTTATGTGGCTGTGGCGACCATTATCCTGGCTCCCAAAGTTATCCCGAGACAATTCCAAGTTTTGACATTGCAGATACAATTATACCAGTCATTGACAACCTGACAGGTACTATACAATGATCATAAAAAATGACAAGAACAACAGCTGAGGGGCGAGTTGGTGCTGCACAGTACTCATAAGTGCGACGCAACGTACATACACAAACACGTGGATAGAAATACAACAAAGGTGCCCACTACCAAGAGTAATATGAAACGAAACACCACTTCCTCTTCAACACTCAGTCACGAAATCCTCTTCTACACACCAGTACATCACACTCGCACACCTCTTCTTTCTCAAGCAGATGTCTAGCCAACAATAAATGTTAGCAGCACAAATATTCCAATCCAACACTCATATCGTCCAAGCATGATAGCTAGCACTTTCACCACATAGACAAACTAGAAAAACTATCACACAACTGCAGCTGCCGCTTATAAAGTCCACAATCACTCGTAGAACATTTAAAAACGGGTCCAGTTCTTGAGATTTTAACGGCAAAACACATCAAGGCAGAAGGGTACATACTTGGGCTTGTTGGTACATGATCGAAGGGAACAAAAGGTATTGCACCAATACAAGGGCAGAGAAAGAAGACGCACACAGCGCATCAAGGCAACCCTTCATTCAAACACTGGCAACCTTAGCCAACCTTACCAGCAGTAGTTAATTATATACATATACATCATGGCTTTCTTCTTCATAAACACCTGGGTCACCTTCTCTTCATACAGGCCAATCTTCTGAAACGTAGTCAGCACAATATCACGCCCATACAAAAAGCACCTCTAAAGAACACAAATTCCTCGCAACTACTCAGGAGCATTCACCAAGAAAGCAAACTTCTTTTCTGCGTAACCAATAAGAGGCTTAGTAACACATCTTGTATCTATAGTTCTGTATTTAAAATGCCTCTAAATATTCCCGGGCAATCTCTGTCCCGACTCCTACCTAAAATCCTGAGCCTACTCAGCAATGGCTCACACTTGAACTTTTGATAATGAAGGGGTAAAATGACCCCTTCCCATATTATAGAAATTTCTTATGCTGCCTTGTTCTGTCAATATACACCTCCCAGTCTGGCCTGTATATACTTTTCCACACGTCAGTGGAATCTCATAAAGCACTCCCAGCACAGAGCCTGCAAAACGCTTGACATGCCTCTTAACGCATTGTGCTTTCTTAAGTTTCTATATTCTAGCACACAAGCCACACAGTTTCTTTGCACAGAAAACAGTTGTCATCCTGAGGACGTATCGGAAGAAGGACCTGGTACCGAAGGAATGTACTGCAGAAGTGGTTACTTTTTGAGAGGAATAACTTTTGTCTGCTTTAAAAGGACAAGGAAGGGAGCTTTGCAGTATTTCCGGCTGGCCTTATACGATGGGAAGGCGGCACAGCCAATTAAGAAGAATTTTGTGATTGTGAAGAAGAAAGCTGGCTGAACAAATGCTATGGAATTATGTATTGATCTACAGCTTACCATGTTTGTCCAAGGCGATCAGTGAATGCAAGAAGGGTTGAATTGATGTGTTTACTATTAGGACTCAAACACCGCACTCGCCTTTTCGATGTGCTGTGAGCGAACGTGATTCATGGCAACAGCAGATGATCCGGTTTTTATTTTACAGATTTGAAATTTTTGGAGTTTGATGGCACCTTTGCTACCAAGAATTATTTTGAAGTGATCCATATTTTAAAAGATCAAGCCAATATCCGATACTTTTTTTTCTATAGATGCAGAGAATTTGTTCTATTCAGTGCTGCATTAAAATTGTTTGAATCGCTGCGGGAAAGTAATGAATGTAATGGTACTGCAGCTTTTCAGAACTCTGCTGGCGTTAATATTGGCAATTTTCCTTCCCTTCCTGATTTTTACGTTAAGTCCACAGTCGTGTCGTTTGGAATAAATATGTACAGGGAATGGGCATTTGTATGCACAGGGAATGGGCCGCAGTCCTGTGAAACATATTTTTATCTTCAGTTCACAAATAGATTTCTGTATCCCTTAACGGTGCAGGTATTAAAATCTTTAGGTATATTGATGACTTAGTAGTGATCATTGATAAGGGCTTTGCATTGACGCAAGGGCTAGAAAGTGCCTTTCTGTATTTAGAATACAAGGAAAAGGACTTTCTTTTACTCATGAGCTACCTGTGATAACAGGCTCCAGTTCCTAGATTTAAATATAAAAATTTGTGATGACAAAGCACGTTGAAATTATTTACCCGGGCTAAAAAAGAGCTACTTCCGCGTGGGTCAGCCAATTCAAAAACTGTTAAATGAGCGATTGCTTCTCTTTTTCTGGAATAAGCTATGGTAAGTACCTGTGTTCAAATGGCTGAAGGCTAGTTTATTAATCAGACACAAAAGCTTCAGGTGGCTAGACTGTCGGGTACGGTTATTTGTGGGGTCGCAGAGACTCTTAAAAAAATGAAAGGCAACAGAAGGGTTGCAGCAAAGCTGGGAAATAAGTGCCCACAAGTAGTTCCTTAGATTCATAGACTGGCGCATCACCTGAAGAAGGTGGCAGGGAAGTATAATCTTCCGGTTCTGCTTTCTGCGTCAAAGAAAGTGAGTAGTTTGTGTGAAATAATAGGGAAGAGTAAGAAAGCACATTGTGATAAGATGCATGGCAAGCGTTTTGTAGGTTGTGTGGTAGGAGTGGTTTATGAGATTGCACAAACGTGGGGAAATGTATACCTATACAGTCCAGACTGGGAGGTGTATAAATGATAGAACAAGGGGCATAAGAAATCTCTAGATAATGGGAAGGAGTCATATTTACCTCTTCATTGCCAAAAGTTCAAGTGTGAGTCATTGCTGAGTAGGCTCAGGATTTTGTGTACGAGTCGGGACAAGATTGCCCGTGAAAACTTAGAGCCGTTTTGGATACAAAAGAAAGATAGCACATATGTTAGTAAGTCTTATTGTGTTTACGCAGAAATGAATTTTCTATTCTTGAGGGATGATCCTGAGTTTTTGCGAGGGATTTGTGTTCATTAGACGTCCTTTTTGGATGAGCTTGATGTCTTACTGAGGACCTTTCGGAAGATTGGCCTGTGTGAAAAGAAGGTGACCTAGGTATTTATTAAGAAGAAAGCCATCATGGTACGTAATGAACTGCATCTGGTAAGATTGGCCAAGGTTTTTAAAGTTTGAATGAAGGGTTTCCTTGATGTGTTTCGCATTAAAATCTCAAGAACTGGACTCATATTTTAAATGCTCTACAAGTGAACATGGACTTTATAAGTGGCAGCAGCAGTTGTATAATGGTTTTACAGTTTTCGTCTATGTGCTGAAAGTACTGGCTGTCATGCTTGGACGATATGAGTGTTGGACTAGAATAATTGTGCTGCTAACATTTATTACCGGCTAGACATTTGCTTCGGAACGAAGAGGTGTGCGAGTGTGATATACTTTGGTGTAGAAGAGGAAGTCGTGGCTGAGTGTTAAAGATGTAGCGGTGTTTAGTTTCATATTACAGGTGGTAGTGTGGGTCTGTGTTGTGTGTCTACCCACGCGTTTTTGTACGTTACGCCGCAGATCTGGGTATAACGACAAGGATCATCGTAAATTCATACTAAACGTTAGTCAGTTAATGTAAACAAGAGCATGGCGTGAGTAAAATGGAAATAATTCTTATACTAAGAATGGAATGTTACATCTCAACAGGAGCCAATAAAAACTTGGCGCTTACAACTGAACATTTATAGGAGAAAGATATCAAAGAAAAAAAATCATTTGTGCTTGTGCTCGCCAAAGAGCCTTAACAAAATGGGGTGCAGAACCACGTTATAAAGAATTCCGTGATTTTTATTTGTACATTTACTTATCCGTGTACAACAGCGCCTCTATGTCATTACAGTGAGGTATTCCTGTCAACCTACGAATATTACTTCTCTCAAAGAAAAAACGAGGCTAACTAACACGGGTGTTTCCCACTTTGCGATGCGGAAAACTTGAGCAGCCTCGCGGCCTATTTATTCTTGCGATCATAGCCAAAGCCCGTGTTTGCGAGTTTCTACATACTACTTTCTATACTACAGGAGTACCTTCCACCAAAAACAGTTTTTGTGCCTGTCTCATGCCGCCTTATCCGCACATGCGAGTTCCTGCCGGATTGGGAATCCTAAAGTCTGTCAAAATATGCCGCCCAAGCATTTTGCTCCAGTTCCCTGCGTCTATTCCAGAACTCAAGAATATATAAGCTCAAGGAAGATGAAAACGAGGTTTCTCTTCCAGGTTGTGAGTGCCGCGTATGCCTGAGGCGCCCTATACAGGGAATAAAGAAACCAGGCCATTTCGCTGAATATCTTTGGAAAGGACTGTGCACATCGTTTGAAAGACGTATTAGCTCAAAAGAAATTGAGACTTGAAAGCAATCACGGGACAAGCGCTAAGTTGTAACCGATGCAAAACAACGCTCGCGTGAAATCAAACGCGCATTTCCAGCTACCCACTCAGTGGATGATAAAGGAAGACGGAAGGCATGGCAATAATAACATCCGTTGGGTAAAACAAAATGAGCTTGGATGGTGAGAAACAACAAATCGCACGCTCTGCGAAATGTTCGGATTTAATTTAGGTCAACTCCTCAAGTAATTGATCGCAAATTAATAAGTGCAGCGTTAAAAGATTTGAAGACCGCAGAGTAAGCTTTGCAGTAAACACGAGTCAGTGCTAAATATAGTTCGAAATGTGACTGGAATGGGAGTGAACAGAGTACCTAATGCAAAGCCAAGAAATGATGGGTCATTAAAGTAACGGAAGGAAATTGCATAGGCCAAGGTAGTCTTGCATACATTCACAATTTTTCGGGTATAACTTAACACTGCTACCATGCCAGAACATTTATTGCGTTGGTATTAGGGTGCTGCCAATGTTAGCATCTTAATTCAGCGCCCCTAAAAATACAAATTGGTGTTTATAGAAGCGGCGAAGGAATGAAAGAAAAAAGAAAACTGCTCAAACCATGTGTGCTATCATCTGTTCGCCGTTGTACGGCTTGTGTTGTCTTTGTTCGTAACAGTGTTTTGCCTCTATAACTAGTGAACCAAAGGGCCGAAAGTGCCACTCTACGTTGGAAAGTTTCTAAAGCATCAGCTGTTGAGTTAGAATATTTGGAACATAAAGTGGTCTCAAACAGTCTAGCAGAAGCGAATACTGAGCTACAGACCCATTCTCAGGCTCCTGCAAAGACCAAGCCTGAAACGTGAACTTGATTTATACGAAGCACGAAACCTGGCGTTGTATATCACCTTAGCGAAAGTAGAAATATAAGTCAATTCAACAAGACAACATCATAGATAGGTAAAGCAGAATTCATCACAGTGTGCTCATGTCAGTACACTGATACTTTGAGTGACATTTAAAAATGAGAAATATGGAATCAATACAGGTAACAATACCACGAATCATAATCGTGAGTTGTCTTCGCTCGCGTAAGATCGATTACATCTGCACAGAAACATGAAACGCGTCCTCACTACCATCCAATTGCAGTTTGGTCACAGTAAAATAACTTTTGTGCCCTATAGTGACAGCACTCAATTCAGGAGTGGGGAAAATGTGTAAATGCATTTTTTCCAAACATATACGCGCCTTTGCTGCTTAACGATCAACACAGCCTGGAAGAGCCATGAAATCATTTTTAACAAAGAGAATTGAACGAACTCGTGCAAAATGTGCATTCAACTTTTCATCTGTTGCACGAGCGAGTGCCTAAGACCGATCATCGGCACGCAATGACCTCTCACTCGCCCACCTTCTGGATGCCCATAGCCCTGGGGATGTATTTGGAGTCAGCAAGCATTTTGCCGCAGTTGTTCAGGATGTTGGCACCGAGCCGGGCGGCTTTAGCCATCTGGACCACTTCTTTGTGCGAAGGAACAGACATGAAAGAAAAAAAGAG
>JAJIZL010034859.1:22109-37365 GCA_023969395.1 Amblyomma maculatum
TGAATGTTCAAGAGAGCATAAAGTTTTGGATAGTAAATATCACTTCACTCCACACTTCTCATCTGTTTCTCTACACATATGTTTCTTTTATTATTTTATAACACGAAAAAAAAAAAGCTTTTTTCTTCTCAGGTGGCATTTTAAATGATGTACGCACTTGATTGTTTTTAGTTTACTGTGTACTGCATCGCATTTTACAGCCTTACAGCAAAGGGATAGTGTCGAAATGACAAAGTAGACCAGTCAACAATCAAAAGAATCACATGCAGGGATAGAGTCATGCTCCCAGTTTTTCGCAGTTCTGCCCAGAAAGCAATAGAGAAATACGTTATCTGCTGAATAAAGTTCGCGACTAAGAGATGGTGACCCACTCTCGTTAACGTATAGTTTAGAGCCCTATTTACATCACTAATTCTTTATTCCTTTCTAAAAATTTGTCGTCTTGCGACTTATAATTTTTGCCCACTTGTGTAACTTCGCTTTGTGCGCGGGTACCCTCATATTAAATTCTGTGGAAATAATGGGGCCTCGGAATAAAATAAATTTTATTTCAATTCAAACCTTTTTTCCTCAGTTTTCGTAGAGGACCGCCTACACTACAACAAAACATAAAGAATGATTCTCTACGCGAGACCGCATTTACAGCAATTGAAGTCTTCCTTTCGCAATCACAGACAGCTACCATACAGACCTCCCCGCTCGAGCCTTCCTTGAAATTCTGTCGAGTCCGTCTATCCAGATGGAAATGCCCAAGATGTGGCACACGCAAGCTGGCGTAGCGCTTGCAATCTCACTACCTTAGCCAAGCATTCCTCTGCAGTTAACAAAAAAATCACTGCATTCCATCGTAATTCGCATTTACTTCTCTGCTGCGCCGATGTAACAACGACAGGGTCTGCGAGCTACGATCTCTTTAAACGTGCATTTGACTACCGTTCCTAGTAAATACATCTTTGGTGCTGCAGTTCTGTCGGGTTATTAAACCACCAGTTTTTGCGATATTAAAAATTGTTTTTGTTTTTTATCTTCCATCCCCCCCCGCCCCCCCCCCCCTCTACCCTACGCCTTCAACATCATAAAAAAATTATCTGGAAAAGATCGCATTGTTATCCGCACGAAATGGCGCGCAAACGTCAGCCCTGCCCACGGCAAGTTAACTTCCGATAACAATCAGCAGTGCGACCTTTCGTAGTTCCTACACCCCTTAACCTCTTCTAGCATACAAAATCTCCAGTTTCGCGGATATTCGCTTCATCGTCATCGACAGAGGACAAAGTTCAATTGTGCCCAGTCTCTCTGTGCTAAAATATAACACAAAGATAGGCAAACGCAAGGTGTTAAATTATTAGATATAACATTATCACGAGCAACTTACTAAAGTTTTCTTCGCAGGGGTCGTATTTTTCCGTGCCTTTCCTGGAAAGAAATCTCTTCTGTGTAGTGCACTGACAAAACATTGCGACCACCATAAGGACAATGGTGATTCTGTGCACGGACTCCATACGCGACCTGGCTGGGCTGCTGCAAACGTTTAAACAGAAAGTACTTTTATGAAGCATTACGCACTCGAACCACATAACTGCATTTTTTTTTAACTCGAATTTTCGCTAAGTGGTGGAAACTGACAGCTACCAACGTGAAGTACAAACGTTTACAGATACTGGGCGTATTTATTTGGCGCACTCGCAGCCTTTGCGGCGTATAGTGCTCCTTACAATCTGATTTAAAGCAGAGGTCTTGATTTTTGGTAGTTTTATCGCGAGAGTACAGACACATGAAACAGAACTCGTTCGAAATTTTAAGGAAGTAGGTAGCCACGTAACACAGCGAGAAGGTCGCAGAGCGGAGGATGGCGAAAATACATGTTTGCATATGTGCCGCATGCTTCCATCATGCAAAAGGTTCCGGGGCTAAAGGCTTGACCGGGGGAGGGGGGGGGGGGGGAACCCGATAAATCGCGATAGCACTTCATCCCAAAACTGTGGATCAACGTTCACCTACAATTTTAAAAAAGAAATCACGTTATGCTTTTCACGCGCACGTAAGGGATGTAATAAAAGAGTTTATGACAGTATTATGAAAATAACCAAGAAGTTTAAGGGTAAGTTTAAAACGATATATTATTTCCAAAATACAGAATAACAGGGAAAGCAAGGAAACAGAACAGCCGATTCTGTACTCAGAAAATGTAAACGACTTAGGCCATCATGGAAATTAAAGGTTTAAGGTTAGGGAGTGATTTTTGTAGAAAGTATGAAAATTCGTTATCATCCGTTGATCTACATTACTTGCCTTTGAGTAAATGGTAACAATGCGCTCTTCTAATGGTCATTAGTGATGCTATAGTAAATTTTATGTGTGTCAAACCTCGTGATAATATTATAGTAAACCGAATTCCTGTATGCTGTGTATGCATATTAGATTAAGAAGATGAAAATTATTTTTACAAGAAGATACAAGTTCACTATCTGTAACGGCAGTGACCATCTTATTCTGAGTGACTGAAGTTTCTTGGCAATTCGATATTAGCGCGACAGCTTTAAGTGTCCCCTGGCGTCTTTGTTGTAATTGTAACGCGCAGACAAAGAGAAATCAAAGCAATAAAAAGCCTTGCAGTTCCATCAAATCAAACTCAATACATCTGGTAGCAAGGCGAACTGTTAACTGCTCACGCAAAACACCGTGTTACCTCTACGATTAAAGCAAGGCAGCGAGGGTTAAGCAAGTATTGTAGTAGATTTTTGTTGATCGTCCGCTTTTCACACCTAGAGTGCTAGTTTCGGTATACGTGCTCATTGAAAATCCCGCGATCATATGGCGCCACCGCAAGAGATGGCGCGCAAGCGTGCCATTCGTGCGTCTAGGTCTGCTCCTGCTTGGCCAATGGGTCGCCCACGTTACACTGCAGCTGAGAAGTTAGAGATGAAAGCAAGGTGTGCAAACTTGATGACTGCCTGCGTACACACCACCAGGACTTTTCTAACCAAATCTGTAAAACTGTTGAACCGCTGTGCCTGCCCATGTTTTTGTGTGAAACAGGCGCTATATACCAGTAGAAGTAGGACCAAGTCAACTATTTCAGCGAGAGCTGCGATATTAAAAAGTATCGTAATATTTCCTTCGAAAATATCATATGCCGCAAATGTAGAATTTTTGATGCTAGCTATTTCACTAACTACCTCTAAAACCAGTTAAAAGGAGCACGGTGTTAAAGTTTCAGAGTTCACCTGCTAAAAACAATTGCTATTGATGTCAGCGTCGCAAATGAATGTTAGCGGCAATGAATTCCAAATAAAGTTTCATACACTGCTCGAAAGTGCATATTTCACACTCATTTGCAGAAAAAAGCGGGAATATTTTTTTATAATGACTAAATATTTCACGGTCATCAGTTTTGTAATAAAATTGTTAGAGTTGTGCAGTTATTTCTTGTAGAGTAAATCATGACACCGCTGCCTCTTGGTAACCACCAATACTCACCATTTTGCAGTTTTGAAATACGAAGGATTCAGACAACAGTAAATATAAAACTTTTGAGAACAATGTCCTGAATACTGGGCAGTGTAATCGTCTTGATCACTGACTAAGGGTGTATTATATTAACAGCTGAATGGCAACATATGCATAAGAACTGCAATGCTGACACGTAGAATACTCATACACCATCTGGTAGGTTCCTCGTTATCATCATTAGCTGGCGTCTTGTCAGCGGGCACAAATATTTTCTCAGCATCACGTTTGGTTTGTGCGCGCATGAGCGGCTTGGAATCAGGCTGCTTCGCGAAGATCACTCCATTGAGAAACCGAAATTACTTCCACTCATGTTCGTGTTGTACGCGATAGCGAGATGGCCACGCAACCCGCTAAAGCTTACGCTAACAACATTCCCACCGAGTTCTCTTTCACTACAGAATAACCTAGGGAACATCGACAACAGCTAAAACAATACCTATAAAACTTCAATGACAGCCAAACTTCAACACTTTCCTCTAACCTAAGCAAAGAGACTCCACCCAGGGTAAGCGAAATTTGGTAAGAGTGGGAGCAAAGCTGGGCACAGGCTTAAATAGTGCGGTTAATCGGAATAGGCCACTTCTCGTCCGCGCAAGCCGCCAGACCCAGAAGTTAGTCTTTCTTACCACCAGAAGCGCTTTGTGCTGCAGTTATATTTCTTCCTAAAATTTTGTGGCTATACCTTTACCTCCTTTTTTTAACTTTGTCAGAGATTTAACCCTATTCGAGGTCACTGATCGCTATAGACGAACTAGGACTGTAAGAAAACCGGAAGCAATAATAGCGGTACTTTTCATTTGGATATAAGAAATTGCACAAGAGACTAAGCATACAGTTTCAAACAAAGGTATCTAAGTAAATTGTTATCAAAACATACCTCTTGCAAAATCAGGCAACCTTTAGGTGTAGCGCTTGGAAGCCTTCTTCAGTACTTATAAGTCCCCTTGTGGTTTTAGAAGAGATGAGACAGAATAAAGACGTGAGAAAGAAATGTGCTAATAAGCGACTAGTAGCCTAGCATTTTGGAACGTAAAGGCGAAAAGTAAAGGTGGCCATCGCCAAAAGTGTATTGTTTTGGATTACCACCCAGTCATAGAAGGTGATCACTGAAACCTTTCTTCGTGTCATATACTTATTATTATTATTTTTGTCTGATGGGTGATGCTATATATAAACTTTCAAGACAGGTCTTTGTGACATTTTCATTTCAATATTACGAAGCGAGTGCTACTGTAATAAGGATTTGATTATTCCCTCATTAAAAATTTACTCCAAATATACTATTTCCTTTAAGCAACGAACTTGCTCCAGCCTTGCTGCTAACTGCAACTGACGTATTAGGTCAGTACTCAAAAAGGCAACAGCTTCAAGATGGTTACCCAAGTCCTAGTACGTATCTGCCAGTAATGCAAACAGTTTTCCAAACTCCGTTCCATATAACCCGTCATGGTGCTGCTGCCTACGCGCTGTCATCTTTCTGTGTCTGACCTCGCGCCATCGCCGGAGCCCCACTTCGCTCTGTATGTCTCAGCACTGTTGCAGAACCTAAGTAAACGTCAGATGTAATATTTGAGGTACCTTCCCATTCTTCCGGAGGCTCATAATTTAGAAATGATCAAACAGCCAGATTCAAAAGTATAACATTTCTTTACTAGATTCCAGAATGAATGCAAAAGAAACAAAGACTTACCAAAGAATTAGAATAATATCTTTTAGCTTTACCTTTGTGCGCACTGGAGGCAGGTTTCACTGTGGTCAGGCTGGAGGTCCTTGCAGAAAAGAACGCTGAGCTGTTATACCGATTCCATTTCATTTCTAGCAGTGAGACAACTTCTACAAAAAATATTCCATCACAAGAATATTTGCATCTGCCACAATGTGCCTATGAGATGGGTAAATGCACAAAAGCAGATATATTGTGTATGCACAACTGCTTTCAGGTGGGCGAAGCCTTCCTAAACTCATCGATCGCACGGCGACATCAAGGCACGCGTGACGTGCAGGCAAAACACTCCAGACGCCGGCTATGACGCGCCAACTACAAGGTTGCAAAGCTCCACGCAGGTCATTATAAATATCCCAAAGGATGGCCCTTTACGACGTTACTTTAGGCGATGTCATTTCTTTCGTTTTTTCAATATTTTTCATCATACTCATATTTTTACCTCAATCTTCATAGATATTCTATTGTAAAATCCGGGATTTCACCCTAAATTCTCTAGCTGAGCCGCCTGTAGTGATTGCTTACAGGTCGCCATCATGGGAGCTGTGGCCTCCTGTGAGTGTCATTGAGTACAAATAAATGAATCACACTTTCAGTCGTACCTATGTTTGAACATCCCCTTTTCAATAGGAAAGCACTAAACTTATGGGATTGTTAATTCGGGAAAGTTTGCGATATCCATTTGGCGCCAGTTAAGAGGGCAAAAAAAAAAGAGCATTTCGCTAGTGTTCATGTACAGGCTCCTACCCTTGATCCTTGTTACTTGAGCACATTCTGAAAAACTACTTTCTGCATACTTCTATATCTGTAATGCTTGCAATGATTGTCCTCCGGTTCTTTGCTACTTCGACATGGGGACAAGTTTAGTAGCCTGTAACTGACTCTTCTTCAGGCAATGTTATTTTTGCTGATCGCTCACACCAATGACCATTTACTTAGGGCGTTATCAGCCTCCTGCACGTGAGCAGGGTGGACCAGATCAGCCTATCTAGTTGAGATTCCTTGAACCAAATGATATTATAATTATTATAGTATATTAATAATTATATTATAATTATTATTATAATTATATTATTATAATGGTAATTCTATCCCGCATCCTTGGCCACAGGATTCCAGCGCCTTGATAACTGCACCACCACGGCGTGTCGCTAATTGGCATATTAATTGCTTGCTGCACAATTCCATACAAACTTAGCACTCATTTAGTGCGATTTGTATAAATAATTGTTAGGCTGCTAGCACAAGAAAAGAAAAAAAAAACAAGTCGTATATTTATACTCCTGATGAATACAGCCCTTCTGTATTTTGGGATATTGGAAGAAGCGGATGCTTCCTTAAGCTTAAAGAGAAGTCGTCCGCCTGGCAGCTGAGGCCGCGAAGAATCAATGTATTCTTGCGCACTTCAAGGCGCGGAGTCCCAGCCCCCAATTCGGTTCTGCATACCTTAGTACCGGGTTACTGTGAGTGAGCCTTTAGGTTGGACTCTCAGGATAAAGACCTTTCTTCTTTATTCGTCCGACAAGGACCAAAATGAGCCTTAGCAGAGCGTATTACCTGCGGCGGTTTTCTTGACTAGACCGCATTGATATTTTACCGGTCTGCGATGCTGGTATAATTCTTTCTATATTTCAGTGCTCTCCCGACACTACTTTCACGAGCTATCTCTTTCTTCAGAGTTCCGTTCCCTAGATAAAAACTAGAGGTTCCATTTCCTGGTAAATGCTTGTCTATTCTGACAAGTTGGCAACTTGCTGTTCATGACTTCAGAAAAAGTATATATCTCAATATATTCTGACCTTTCTGACCTCTAATTTCGGTGCTATCAGCCTGCTATTTGCCTTGAGACATGTACTGTTGCGCTCTTTTCTCCGCTCTGTGCATTCTAGAGTTGTGTGCTTAACGGACCATTTTAAGTACAATTGGGCTTGCTTTCTGCCTTATGTTACATGGTCGCTTATTTCGAGTGTTGGTCATCAGTGGGGAACTATCCTACATACTTTGATGCTGGAGGTCTAGGCAAACTAATGCATATTCACGCAAGGAAACCCGAAATAAGTTGACGTGGCAGCGTACCAGAACGGGAACTCATGAACTGATGTTTTTTATCTTGTCAAGATGAGATTAGGATGCCTTGCTTTTTGACCTGCGCACACGCAGAAATCAGTTATACTTTATCGGGTACTACTTAAACTCTGCGCGGCGATTTGTCTAAAAAGCAGGCATGAAAATTATCCTAAAAAGCAGGCATAAAAATTTTTTTTTTGTGCTGCTTACACTATTTGGCCCTTTTTATAACAATTTTTAAGTACTTGAAGACATAAGGCAATAAAAGGTTCTTACGAATGACGAGAAGTAAAGTTCACAGCACTTGGCTAAACCCCTCACGACTGCTCTAACCACACAGATTATGGGAAGAACTGCTTTCACGTATGACAAGAAACATGTGGTGTAGAAAGGTGGCAAAAAAAAACGATTGCACTACACTAATACAATACCTTGTTGAACGCAAGTGAAGGGATGTGTAATATATGTCGCCACAAAAGCACTTGACGTGCAACGCGCTACCAATTTCCCAGAGTAAACTATAAGTGTCGAATATAATGACGCGAGGCTAGTTTCCAACTCAGGGAGTTTGCCACCTGCACAGACATCAAGGTATTATAGCGAGAGACAAAAGCGGCACCTTTTGAAACTGCTATATTCTTAAGGTTCCAATAGTTAAGGATTTCAGCCTGTGTTATAGTGAAAGGAAATGCTGTATACGCTCTCATACGCTCACTAAAAATTGACTCAACAGAAAAGTCAGGACTAAATGTCGTGGCCAAGACTATCCTGTATTTTGTAGTTCAAAATGCAAGGGCAGCTTTCACACGCGCTCTGATGGAGTACAAAATGCTATAAGGGCTACGTTCACTTAATGAGCTTACAATGTGTGAGCTTTGAAATTATCTCCCTATTTTCTTGTGTCGGTAATTGGTTTGGTTTAGTCTGGTTTACGGGGCTCGATTTCCCAAGCGGCTAAAGCTATGGGAGACGCTGTAGTCGCTATTAAATTTGGTTTAGTTTGGATTATGGAGCTTAATGTCCCAAAGCGACCCAGGCTATGGAGACGCCCGTAGTGTAGAGCTGCGTAAATTTAGACAATTTCCAACTGGGGTTTTTTAACATGCACTGACATCGCACAGAAAAAGGGCGCTTCCTTATCACCTGCATCGAAAAGCTGCCACGGCCGGGATTCTATCCCGCATCCTTGGCCACAGTATTCCAGCGTCTTAATAACTGCACCACCACGGCGTGTCGCTAATTGGCATATTAATTGCTTGCTGCACAATTCCATCCAAACTTAGCACTCATTTAGTGCGATTTGTACAAATAATTGTTAGGCTGCTAGCACAAGGCATCAAACCATTCCTGCAAATGGACCTTTGTGGATTATTCGTGCGGACCATTAGCATGGTAGGACTGTGGCCTTTTCTGTAGTGTTAGTTTTCTGTATGTGCAGTGCGCGGTTTTGTTTGTTCAGTCATGTACATTGTATGACGTCTTGAGTTTCCCGTTCGAAGCCTTGTCTCTCCTTTTTAAGTTTGCACGCACGCAGAGCGCTTACCATTCTACATTGTAAGCAGACTTGTCTGTGACAATATTAAAGTTACATTTTTGCCCGCTTAGTATATCTGTAAAGTATTAAAAACTTACTTATTTTATTCAGTTTGGCTTCTTATGCAGGGATGATAAATGTTCCACAAATCAACTGATGTCGACCTTTTTGAGCATTAGTATTGAATTACTCATTGCTTTTTTATGCCAGCAGATCGTATACTAATAGTTTATGAGAAGTATAAATTTCTAGCATTTTTCGAATAGAGCGAATGAGCCAGAAATACCATGCACCTTACGAAACTGAAAAAACGAAATACCAAAAATGCAGAAGAAATTTACTTCTCAATGGTATAATAAAATCAAAAAGTAATATTCACCAATGTCCGGATAAGTTATATTTGGCTCCGCTTTCCTGCCCGTTGTTTTCGATCTTAGCAAAGTTTACACCAGTTGACATTTCATGCATTTTCAGGCGAGTCTTCAACCTTCCTTTGTCACATGCAACATAGCATGCGCTAGTTGCCATTCTTCTGCGAGAGTACAGACCTCAACCTGCGACCATCATCATCCAGGCTATCCCAGCCAAGGTATCCCGTACCACAAGGTTTGGGTGGTTTTTCTTTTTTTTTTGGCGGGGGGGCGGGGTTGCGTGCTTTTCCCATTCAAGGGGCTTATGCAACCCGTCATGTTCCCACCGGGGCGGGGTAACAGTTCCAATGCACCACGCCTGGTCAAAGCCTGTCGCGAGCAAAAATCCATGTAGCTCACTTTTAGTATTCTGTGTTCTTTTGGGAAACTTTTTGTCAGCTATAAATCTCTGTCTGCGCAAACAAATTTCATGCACAATTCATATCAGCGATTTATCCATTCCTTGCTTAAATTCTGAAAAGTGAACCTGTCTATTCCTTGTCCATGATTAAATTATATTGAGTGTGATTACCAAATAAAAACATTGGCTATGGTTTAGCTCTGATTAAATCAGGTTTAATTGCGTTAGCAATACCTTCATGGCTGCGCTTGTGGTGCAGCTCCTGCGAGCTCTGCGAGAAAGCGAACTTGAGTCTCTCGTTTCACATGGGACCGGTATGCCAGAATCAGCCTCCCAAAACTCTGGCAATCACGTTACCTCTATAGACCACTAAGGTACGTTCATACTTGGTTAAAGCAGGGCTTTATATGTGGGCTGGCAGGAGCTGCCAATTTTGGGCTCGGCTGCAGGTCAAGGTCAAACGTGGCCCTTCCCGGGTCTGCGCGACAAGCTGAAACCTGACGCAATGTTGCTAACGGAATAAAATGGCAGATGAAACATGAAATTTAGGTGTACGAGACCGGCATCACGTCGCACCAGTTCGCTATCACCAGGTGCTATGATGACGGCATTATCAATTCTTTACTTGAAATGTGTTGCGAATTACATTTTATAGATGAAGTGAGAAGTAAGCTGTTGAAGTTTGAAGTTCAGTCGTGGATCAGTTGAAGGCTAGTTTGCGACGCAACTCTACTGAACACAATGTAAAGTGTTGGCTTAGTCTTTTTCAGTGATAATTATTTATATTGTTTGGATATTTGTGTTCTTAAGGCAAGCATTTCAGGCGTTTTAAAGATGATTTTGTAAAATGTCGTATAAATTTTAAATTTCCGGACAGAAACTGTTAGGCATTCCTAGTCGTCACTGGGAACAGAAAACAATTATTCCCGTACCTGGCCTCATTAAGGTAGTTCACAAAAGTTTAGACTGCAAGCGGTGCTAGTCCATGTTAGCATGTAAAATACGTTTTACATTAGAACCTCACTCAATGCCTCACTCAATATAAGGGTTTAATCTGTAGGACAAAGGATGTCAATTTTGCAGTTCAACATTCTTATACCTAAGGTGCACAGCGCATTGTACGCCACACACATGTACCCTAATCAATTTTTGATGAGGGTGAAAACCAATGGGGCCGAGTGCGATGTTAGTGCACGTTAGAGAGCCGCGAGTGGTTGAAATGCACGAACACCTCTTCTACGGTGCTTGACATAAGCATAGTTACTTTGAGATAGCGAACTCAATCATCTAACCAATCAACATTCTATCTGATATTCTAAACACTGCTTTAGTAACTTAAAAAAGATTGAAACATGCAATCTCGTGTCACTTCATAAAATCCCTCACTTTATTGCCAGCCCATTTCGCATTTCATATATTAGGTGACTTGACAATTACTTGAAACCTTTTGCTGTTGGTTTTGTTAAGCCTGGCAAACATTCACTTGATCGCAGTTCTTACCCCTTATTTTGTTCTCCCGAGGTTTTCTTATGCTTCTATGTTCACTAGTGTGGCATAGCTACTGCTGCTTTGTAACATGGTCTGCATATTGCCGTTGATTTGTAACATGGTCTGCCGCTCGCATACTGATTCTCCCTTTTGCATGATTGCAGCAACCGAACGAAGTGCTTCTGGACAGGGATAGAGATCTTGGACAGAGCGACATCCCCTTCGTCACATAGCATCATGTACATAGTTACAGGAAGAACTGAATGGTGACTGACTACTGTCGCTGTTTTAGTGGATTCCTTTGCGCAAGAGGAAATCGTGGGGACTCAGGAGGCAGTAATTAGTAAGGCCTTAACAATGACAATTTGCACTCACAACTGCAAATAGAGTGCCTTTGTAACAACTCAGCCGAGTGAGGTGGGAAACAATGATTCTCCTTTTTTTCTCTGTTGAGGGGACAAAGAGGGCAAGAGGAAGCACTCGGGGCACCACTTTAGTACAGTACAGTGTCAGAAACCAGCCCGGGTTCCGTGTCCGGATTAACAACAAAACTTTTCTGACCACTGCACTTCCTCTCCTTCTGGACATTTCTTCGCTTATTTTTTTTTTCTATTTACGGTGTGTTACACACCCGAAAATTATTTTTGGCTACGCCACTGCTTTGCAGCCATCTTTCCCTTATTCTACCGTGGTTATATAGTGAGCGCTTATGCCCACAGCGGAAACGCAGGGAAAGCTTCAAGAAGGGATAGAGTAAAAAGTAGCTGCTGTGCAAAAAGACATCACCTTTAGTAGTGTGTCACGAAAAATAAAAATTTAATGTGTACGTTAGCTTACTTTGTGTAGCCAATGGGCTTCATCCTGTTAAAGTTAACTTGAGAGCTGTTTTATCGATATCAGCCTTTAGAGCAGCAAACTTGCTAAATGTCAGAGAAAGCACACCGGAGCTAAACCACTACCAATATTTTATTTGGTAATCATACGGAATATAATTTAATCATGGACAAGTTATAGACCGGTTCACTTTTCAGGATAAGAGCAAGGATTGGATAAATCGCTGATATGAATTGCGCATGAAATTTGTTTGCACAGACGCGGATTTATAGCTGGCGAAAAGTTGCCCAAACAGAGTTTGCGTCTTACTCATGCAACCCGGCGCAATGCTGCGTCAAACGTCTAACCCTGCATACGGTGAAGTGTATCCTTTTTCTCGCCTTTTAAAACGTTGTAGTCATAAAGTTGCTGGCAGGGATCTACTGTGTGGCTGACAAGGGAATCTTGTTTCTTGGTAAACATGACATGTGCAATAAATGTCATGAAAGTGTCGTTTTGATGTCCCAGCCGCATAACAAAATGCTTAGTGTCATAGACTCTACTGTTTTCGTGCCACCCTCTTGGTCGAATACTACCCACACCTGCATTCGGCGGTCTTCTTACAGCTTTTTGCACAAGCTTTCAAACTTTTAAAGCGCAAGTGCAGTAGGTTGGTGTGCATGGGAGGTATTTCCTGATGCTTTGGTGAAAAAACCACATTAGGATCAATGAGAGTACGAGCAGTTAAAGGTGGAGCAGTAGGGTTCATTAAAATTGCATAAACGTTAGATTTTGATGAAGAAAACCTCGGCGAACTGCGTTAAAAAGTTTCAGTTAGCCAATGATATTGGAGAATGATGCACTTCCTTTACAAAATTATGTGACCTTTTACAAAACGTGTTTTAAGCAAAAGATTGAGAATAACGATCATTTGCTGTTCGTAGCGATTTAAAGGGAGCTAGTTGGTTGTTTATAATAGATAAGGAGTACGCTAACTTGACAAGTGAGAACAAAGTGGAGCACAAATAACACAATACGATGAAAATTTTATTCTGAAAGGCGACCGTACGTATACATACCTTATTTTCACACCTACACACACAAAAATAACCACGAACAATTTATGGGAAGCAAGATAGCGAAGTGAAACGCGGGGTCTTCTATGCAGAAGTCTGAGTTACTTGTTTAGTCGATAAAAACATTTTTCCTTTTGTAGTTAAGGCTACCGAAGGTTTACTTATATACCCAGTCCCATCAGTTGCAGAAGCCATGGTAAAGGCTTCCCAAATCTCACTTGTGACCTTGTTTTGTGACCTGAGCAACACAGAAGTACTCTCCAAGAAAGGCGTGCATTTTTGACTGGCGCAATGCGCTGCTATGTTGTCATGTGCGGTGACAAGGAAGTTGATGTTTTTATACTCACGCAGCCTCTCATTCACACATCTGCCCGACTGACCTACATAAGCCGCACCGCAAGTGCTATTCTATATACCACTCCCTCTACACACGCCACAAACTTGCTCTGGTGTCTCACGCCGACAGACCATTCATCTGGTCCTTTTTTATTATAGTTTACCCTGGCGCAGAGGTTCCCAAGCTTCTGAGGTGCAGAAAAAACAAGCAGAACTTGGTGCTTTTCTGCTACCTTCTTTAGCCTGTGGGACAGTGCATGAATGTGTGGCAAAACAATGGGCCTTTTTTCCCTTTCCTTAAACTTTGGTGGTGCCCCTTTGACAACCATCTTGAACCCCTTATCAGCCACCTACACCAACATCGGATTCAGATAACTGCCCAACTTAAGCCGAGTGACCTGCAAGTTGATACCGTCATTTACCTTGTGATGATACTTTTTTAACGCAGGTTGGAAACACGCATAAGCAATGTTTCCTTTTATCAACTTAGAATATGCTGAGTCGTATGGAAGCAAAAAGTTTTCACTTCTCGTTTTGTGGTGTCAGGATTCATGAGGGTATTTCAATTGCTATATCCAAAAACTGCAGGAAATTGTGATGCGGTAGTTCATGTGTGAATGATAGTTCAGGATGTGATCGCTGAAATTCAACCCAAAGTGTTTGACACAACTTCGTCAATTGCACATTCCGCATCGACACACACCAGGAAATTATAAATATATGTAAAGCATGCACTAGTACCCATTTGTCGCATGCCCTTTTGTAATACTCGGTCATCCCTCGAAAGAAAAATGTTAACAAGCACATGAGCAATGTTCGACCCAATACTATTGGGGAACTCAACGAATCGCCTTTAAGTACTCAAAACATTCAAACGTGTCTACCACTCAGTGGGCACCCACTCTGGACACCTCTAATGCGCTTCAATTGAACGCCAATTGGTGGTGCGGTCAAATTAGTACATTCTCTGTCATTACGCTCAAATTGGGACACTAAGCTTCGTGGTACAGATATCGAAATGGTATCTAAATATTTGTTGAGTGCATAAGTGTAAGCGTAGAATCCTAAAGCTGCATTAAAATTTAATGCGGAGTCGCATAATCCACCTTTGTTGGTCTAAAATGGTCAGAATATGCGTTTGCCGAGGAGTGTGGTCGGGCGAGCCTTAGTAGCCGACGCATGCGGGTGGCATCAAACGATTCGTCTTGGCGAGATCTATGCGAAATAAGATTGCGAAGGCTACTCACTACTTATGGCCTTGCATTTCAACGCGTATCCAAGTAGTTGCATTTTTTATTCTTCTCATGGAAAAAAATCCACTCTTAAAGCAGTGAATGGTTTTTTTTGCGCAGCCTCCACTCATACGCTGTCGGAAGCGACTTCTGTAGCTCTGTGCATTCTCGTGCGCCTCAGCGTTGAGAGCCGCGTGCAATAGTATACAGTCATTCGCGATCCTTGGTCGGCCGCGTAATGCTTATATCCACTTACCTTGTCGGGCCTTCGGGCACTATGCCGTTGCAGCGCGAATATTTGAAGCACGTAGGAAGTAGGAATAGTGGCTACCAGATATGAAGGCCATGGTACAGATAAGGGGGCTTCTTTCTGCTTGTCGAGAAAAAGCCTCGTCGAATATATATCAAGGCTTCGGCACTTTCCTTCTCGCTTCCTCTGACGTCACCGCACCAAGACCGGCCGGAAGGTAAGGGTGACTGGGCAAACCAGTTCGTACACTACCACCTAGGCACGGCAGTGGAAACATCCTTTGTAGGGTGTCTTGAAACGCCATTGATCCTGATGAGAAGGCCGCGTGTTTCTTGTAGCGTGGTCAGTTTGTTTTCTGCAAACCTGTTCTGTGTGCTGCATATCTGAACTGTGAATTCAGAGTGTCAGAAGCCTTGGTTGGGGTGCTGCTGCGGCCGAATCGTCGTGGGAACT
>JAJIZL010034859.1:37765-60006 GCA_023969395.1 Amblyomma maculatum
TTATACTCACACAGGGCACAGCGCAACGCTACAATACTCCAATATTCGAACAAAGCGCTGCCGTTTTCTCACAACGATATTCAGCTACTTTAAAAAAAGAAAATTAGATCATGACAGAACAACTACCGTATTATTACGGAAGAAGCTAGGAATGTAGCTCATGATGAAAACACCGTGTCAATGAGGTTATTAGAATCTGTTGCTACGCGTGAGAAAATGCCGATCACAGTCATTGCGTGGCAAAAATGTATTTATTTCTGAAGCATGCATTTATCTAGTAGAATATTCAGTTGTAATAAAGATTACTTCAGAAACGCCTGTTTTTGAACAAAAGATAGTTCAAAGCAAACAATTTATTAGTTTATCGATGGCAATTTCTTGGTGTTTTAAGCAACGACCTGTCGTAGAGGCTCAAGTGATGAAAAAACCACATTGAATGGTTTGGCCGCTTGGTCTTTGCTGCTAGGCTAATTTACCCATGTTCAAAGACCCACAGTTCAGTTTAGGTAAAGCGCTAAAAGCTTCAGTGTGTGTGTGATGTCAGTTTGCGTTACAAACCTCCAGGTGCCGAAATTATTTCGGAGCCCTGCAGTGGTGGTGTTCCTCATTGTCAGTGTTTAATTGGGACGCCCCAGTGTTTGTCGTTATTTGAAATAACCAGCATCGTTATTAGTATTTTTCAACACGATTCCTAGCTTGTATATAAAAATTTCTTTATTGAGAAGGAAAGCCAAAACCTCTACAATGTTTTTTCAGCCATAGCGGATTCAATAGCGCCCTCTGAATATACCCACTTGTTAACATATCCGTCAAGAATGGTGGGGCGTAGCAAAATGAATGGGCCAACAATAGGCTATGAACCAAATGAACGCATTTTTTCTTTTGTGCAGTGTATTTATGGCTAGCATAGAAGCGAGGCAATACGAAATATTGGTTTCTTCCCTGTCAGTGCGCCCGCTTAAGCCACTGTGTCTGGGCAAACTCGCTATATTTTACTGCGAGTAGTGTCACATTCAGCTTATGGTGAGGCGTAATCCAATAATCTCGGCTGTAAACAAGTGCCCTTGCGCTGTCATCAATTAAACCAACGACGAGAAGGATCCTATAAAGGGTTTGCAGCCAGAGAATTTTCTCTGGCTCTTACTGGATATAAGTTGACATTAGCCGCCAGCAGAAGGCGCATTCATTGGCCTAGAAAGTAGATTTTAAAAATTTACCTCTAGTCATATAACACTATCCACATCTTCATCGCAAAGGCCGGACTGCCATAGTCAATTAAAAAATGGTGGCTGGGCATGGGGTCTGGGATTCGCCAGCCGAACTCGGGGTCGAAACCTGCTTTTTTCGTTTGTAGTCGAGAGGTTGGCGTCGATACCTGATGTCTGATGATGTTTACAAATGATCTGTATTTGCTTCTTTTTGATCGTACTGTTACACGCTATCGATACATACTAAATTCTGTTTTCATTGCTCCTATAAAACCCAATATTGAGAACGGTATATATTTCTTTCTCACGTATTTTCGAATCAAGGCCTCTTTCTGGTTATAGCATCGCTTCAGCTGCAGTAAATCGCATATACATTTCGCTGAGAATTACGTTTTGAAATATATGTTCACATTGCTCATCTGAAATTTGGAATAGCATTACCACAAATTATATTCGGGGGTCATTGTTTTAACTGATTGGCGACGGGAATGCGCGCCCGACAATCACTATTCATATAGCTAAAGTGTGATGGCAGATACCACCGATGGAGGCGATAACATTACTCCTTCTGGCCTTATAACACCAGATGAAAGCTGCGTTTGCAGTGAAAGCAATATTCACGGTCATCATAAACGGCGAAATTCGATACGAGCTCACTGAGCATAATCATCCGGTTCACTTCAAAAAGTATCATAATTCTCGGCTTTTTGATGTATGCTAGGATGCAGAGGAGGCGCAATTACATGGCTGCGACGTTCCAAGTCATAGTCGTGCAGCATGCCGAAGGAAGTGTTCGTTTAGGAGAGTATCGATCGTGCCCACTTGATCGTACCAAGAGTCACGGTGAGATCGTCCGTGTAGACATCGTTTTCCAGCAGGCATAACTGAAAGGGAAACATTATAAGTTCAGGCTTTTGCAAACACCACAGGCTCCAAAGAAATACAGTAAAAATATTCTGCATATTCTTATTGTTAGTTCCCAATACTTCATGCGTACACCTGCAAGACACGGTGCGGTGAAATCAATGATGTCTAATTTGCCATACTTTTGAGACTCTGGAAAGAACATTATTGAACGATAACATATATTGTGTTTTTTTTTTTTTTTTTTTGTAGTGTGAAACTTTCTGTGCCTGCCTCATTTCCAAATATCTTGCGCATTTGACTACCTTTTATTTTGCTAATGCGCGCTCTGGACACCATTGTTTTTAAAGTGATCAGTGCTATATGGGCCCATTTATTAAAAAGCTTTATTTGCGAAGACAATTCCAAAAGGGATGTTAAAATTCTAAGGTTCGGTGTCCTCCAGCGTATTATTGATGGGCTGGAGAATCTGCAATGAACAGTAGTGTTAAGTTACATAAAATTCTAGTTTTTGTGTTCATTCATGGTGAAATTTCCGGCATTTTTTTTTTTCTGAATTTCAAGTATGCTGCGTCTTTTTGTGACGAACGAGGAGCTTCGCGTCGCCGGAGACAGAAAGCCGTTGCCTAGCAACAGCCTCAGCTGGCGGATGCCGCGCTCTCACAGTGCCATCTGCAATCAAGAAGCGACCAGAAGACGATTTCTCAATGCAACAATAACATAGCTAGACATAGTGAGTAGCGCATCTTAATTCTTCTTAATTAATAATCACTAATTCTTAATTAGTGTTTATGATAGGCTGGTCAACGAATCTTTTCGGATGAGTGTGCGCTCAGCAATAGACAGGATTGTATTGGTCTAGATTGGTTTGGACTCGATTCGACTGGTTTGGATTGACAGGTTTGGATTGAATTGAACAGCGTTAGTTGGATTATATTTCACTGGAATGAACTGTACTTGATCGAACTGGATTTTATTATACTGAATTGGATTGTATTGGATTGGATTAGGCTAGACTGGCTTCAATTACACTGGATTGGATGGGAATAAATTGGATTGGAGAGGAATAGGCAGCCCAGTGCTAGGCACACATGCTTTCGCTACGTATATTCTGGACTAGCCGAGCTAAGCCACAGCCAATTCTTTTACAGTGAATGGTGCTTTGAACACCGTTCGAGTTTCCATAATACAAAACCAGTAGATGCGAATAGGATTTCAAAGGGGACGTTGAAGTTCGGAGTTTAAGTGCCCTGGAATTGCCTAAAGTTTATTCGAGGAGGGTTGCATAAGTGCGGGCAAGCAAGAATGAACAAAAAACTGCGATGTTCCATGACATGATATCAACATCAAGCAATTCAAGAAAACCTTATTTAGGTATTTCATATGCTACCAAAAGCAATATTATTAATTTTCTGAAGTATAATTTTAAGAATATCAATGACGGGGCGATTTGTTTAAATGAGCCGATCAATAAATATAGCATAAAATTGGAGGAAACAAACCAGACGGTTTTATTTTTGTCTACCCCCTTACTGCCCGGAAATAATCCTTCTGGGGAAACTTTTAGGTATCTCAGAGCACCAATCATATGCCGATAATTATATGCAGATCAATGAAAATAAGTTCATTGTTAAGGAAATAAACATTGCGGCGCTGTTCACCGTCTCCATTCCATTTCAACGACTAATCAATCCAACTGGGGAAAACGCTAGCCAGTTGTAAAGATGGTTGCATGAAAGCTCGAGCAAAAGCATCAGATGTGTTTCTTGGCCCCAGTTTCAGTATCTATATAAGCCGCATGACTGTGACACCAATTTCCCACCCTTCCAACATTCCTCTCTCTGCCTGAGGATGCCCCCTGCTGATCTTTGAACTTCACAGTAGCGAAGAAAACACGTCCTTGGCCTTATCGACTACATTTGGCGTCCAACGATTCAATCACCTACCCGCTCACATATAAGTCCTTGTGTTGCCTTCTGCCCTGCGGTGACGGAAAGAGCCGCAGCTTTCCTTTGCGATACAGAAATAAATTCCCTTTAGCGGTTGATAGAGCTTTAGCTGTAAAACCCAACACAACATATGAGCAAACGCTCATCATCTATGCACTCAGAGACAGAACAAAGATTAGGGAGCATACTTATGCTCCGCCTAAAAGAGAACGGGGTGATTTTATAGGCGATCACCCACATATAAAGCCCCCTTTTAACCAGGCTGTACGAGTGTGCCTGCGTGGCCTGGGGTAAAGGGTCTGATCCAGAATACAAGGATCCAAGCAGGTTCATTCTGACATCACACTTCGATTCGAAAGGAGAGGCCCTAATCTGTACCTCCAGCAGGCAGTTCTATATCCAATCAATGGGCGGCCATTTCAGCTGCTTGCTACCACCTGCTAGCTCAATGCTCGTGATTTTTCTCTGACAACACCGACACCGACAACGTTGACGCCATTGTCTCTGGTGAAGGTGGCCTTTACCGCTAGCGTTTTCTACGCGCATCTCAGGAGCGGCGCCACCGTGCTGGACACACATAAATGCGACAGGGTTTGTACTGCCGAGATGAAAAATGAGGGTGTTTTACGGAAAAAAAACGATTTTCGAAAGTTAATAATGGCAACAACGGCAGCACTATGCCATATTGCATGCATCACATCCTTGTCTTCAGTCACTGGAATTAACTAGAGCTCTTCGAGTAGGCAACCAGTAATAAGACGCTTATTTAAGTACATCCCTGGGAGACAACGTACTATAATAGGATTCATCGGAGAAATGAGAGCTTACCTAATGGATTCTAGACGACATTGTGCGGCATATTAGCGCACAGTTATCTCATTGCTTAAGATTCATGAAGCATGAGTTTATCATATGTAAGAAACCGGGCCCGATACGGACGCGCAAGAATCGGCAGCTGCATGACGCTTCAAAGACAGCAAGAGTGATTTGTTCTAGGGTAAGCGCGCTTGAAGAGGGGAAGAATCTCTGACGCGAACTGCAGTTCTCTTTCTATGCACTCCGTCCTCCAGAGCATCGTTTAACATCCACACTCACCATTTGACGTGACAGCGTTTTAGACGCAGTTTTGCAGAACACCAGGCATCGACGCTGTGAACGAAAAATCGCGACTATGGGGCTGGCAGGCAGCAGCTGGCAGCAGACATGGCCGCGCACTGATAACGTTACAATAGGCCGGGGCTGCGTATTCTGGCCTCCCCTTTCATGGAGGAGAAAGATATCAGAATCAGACTGCCTCGACCCTCGCATTCACGTTACCCCTAGGCCATGCAGGCAAATCAATACGGCTTGGCTAATGGCTGCCTTATAAGTTATGTGTTAGTCTACGCTAACGAGACCTAACCTTAATAAGTGTCCCCTATAATATTTCTTTACATCCCGTTTTCTTGTGAAAGATAGCTTCCTAAACAGGTTTTCTGTGATTTTCCTCTTCGTTTAGTTAAGCTAAATATCTATTTCTCAATTTGACTGTGTTTACAAGTTGGTATAACCTGTTCATTAGCACCGACCCCATTTAACCTAAACACGAGATGAAGATAAAATTTAGGAATATTATAATGATAATTTAAGATAGTTCAATAGAAAACAACATACAGAGGCAAGGTTCGGTAGAAATTCTATATAAACAGCGGCCCAAAACGTGCTTATTTTTGACATCAAGTACAGAAACAGTATCACAAAAATAAAAAAAAAACACTTTATGTGTAGACCATAAAAGTTTTTGTATATCCATTGCGATGTTAGGTTGAAAAAATTGAACATGAAAGTGCATGATAGCCATTGTTATACTCACAGCACCATACACCATTACCCCCGTTACCATGGTGATATTGAACTCCTGGAAAGGAAAAAAAATATTCGCTCTGTACTTATTCCGCAATAACTACACCAACAGCTGTGTTATTCCCTTTTTTTTTTAATAACTCACCGGGTTCAGCTTAATGATCATCCGACCCAAGTCCACAACACACCAGGGCATCTTCTTTCTGAAAGCTTCCTGCAGAGAAAAAAGAACGCGTTGAAGCGCATCTTAGATCCAACATCTACGTTGAGATCCCACATGCAAATGGTACCTCGCATTCCTTTACGAGGGTTCCGACTTTAGGATGCCACGCTCATACTATTGCATAAAGGTTGAAAAGGAATTCCTTCCTTTAACTTTATTTTGGTTAGGCTCACAAGCACACGAGGGTTAGCCCCTCTGCAGTGGTTTATGGTCTTAAAGGTCAGTTGCAAAATTAAAACAAAAAAGCAGAAATATATTCTCAAAGCGATACGAAGGCCTGCCCGAGCATTCGGCGGACAGTTAACACAATGATGATTAAATGAATCGCTTTACAGTATACAATATGACTAATACAAAACAATAAAATAACATGCACAACTTCTGTACCCGACTCACATGGGTGGAATGCGGCGACTCCGTCCGGAACGACTTCGTAATCAAGTGTTTTGTTTCGAGGGAGGTTCCCGAAATTGGCCCAAATAGACCGAAAGCCTTTCGCTCCATCAGTTGTATCGAGTGGGTGTCCCCCCATACATTGTCAATAACAGGTAAACGCTGTACGTATCACCGGCTCCGATTTCGTCTCGTGTGGTCATATATTAGGGCGAAAGCCTTCAATGGCTCATGCTGTCGTGGACAAAATGTGTCCCGCTTTTGCGGCGGCTCTGATAGGCCGAAGTGAGATGACGTCATAGAGGTATCGACCATTCACAGAGCACCACCACAGTATGCGCGAATGCGTGCCTTATATGGCCATATGTCATTCAATGATCAGTTACGAATTATTTAAATAATTAGCTATTGAGGACTATATAAGCAATTCATTACTTAACCAGTTAATAATTGTATAATGAATAAATAAAAATTTAATCATTACTCACTTAGTGAATAATCAATTATCATATAATTGAATTATTACTTACTAATTATTGCCAGTTGCATAGCAGAATGCAGAGCTCCGGCTTTCGCATTTCACTACTTTAGTCGCTAAAGTCCCTCGTAATATTTTTTCCGCCGAACGTCGTTGCGCTGGTAGTTATTGGCCGCGCTTGCTCTGCAGCCTATTGTAGGCGCAGCCGCCAAGGCTCTCTTTCTCAGTAATATTTTGTAGCATAACGTCAAGCGTGCCTGTTGCCTTCCTATCGCTGCAAGGGACATTTGGCTGGGTGCAGCGGAATCATACATTTAAGCCGTACCTTGTCCGTTGTTTTGATGTCAGCGAATTTGGCATGGCACATACGAACTCCAATGCAGATCTTGACAGCTGCCTGGAAAGAAACGGTTCGCCATTAACTATAACCACTCCGGTAATCAGCTGCACGATGCCTTTTGCTTTTGTGCTGCTACACTCGCATAAGCGCTGCACATAAGTCTTAGTGGAAGTCTCTTAACGTCACAAGTGCGTTATTAAGGCGGAAAGCTTTCTTGGCTCACGGGTGACGTCGACTGAGGTGTCGGCAAAAACTGTCGGCATGTTTGTCAACACGAAGTGCCAATCATCATATGTTAGCGTTAGATGTCAATAGTGACATCTAACATGTAACCTTCGGCACGAAATGTGCACCCCCGTCCGCGACGGCCTGCGGCGACAAATATGATGGAAGGACTAGTGTGTGATTATTCGTTGTAATTTTATGTACAAACGTTTTACATATTTACAAGCTTAGACACTACGAGACATAATTTCAACAAAAGTTCAAAAACATAATTTGCTAAATCTAAATCAGCTATGAACGGGGAAGACCCCTTACTGCGCGTAGCCTATGATGCATGGCATCTTCCCGTAGTCGAAAACGCTGGACTATAGTCCAGCGTTTTCCAGACCAAGACTCCCAAACTCTGTTATAAAGCCACGAGGTCGCTCCCACATCGAAATCACAACAGAAGCACGATAAAACCCACATCGCTGGGATTTGTGGTGAAGCTGCCACTTATACTATTGTCAGTTCTGAACATTCTTCCGGTATGCCGCCATGACCTTGCCATCTAGGCAAGGAAGATATGATTGCGTTCGCGGGAGAGCGTACTTTTTCTCCGGCGCCATGCCCAGTCCGCTGGTACAAATCAACGCTCGGGACCTTCTTCGGGGAGTGAGAACCATGGCACTTTTCTGCTATTGTATCGCACCCTTAATTTGAGCTCATCCAATATCCTCGTTTCTTGCTACAAGCAAATTGCAACTATGCTTCTTCCAATTGGCTGCTTGCGTCCGAAAGCGCTTGCGGTACACGTGGCGTCTGACAATACCTTACAACATATATGCGCACGAATAGTAGCTACTAATAATTATAGCGATACTACAAAAATGAAAACTTATCGTGATAATGACCGTTACCAATGGTTACTGACAGTACTTGGTTAAGCTATAGTTGTTCGTAGCAGTAATAATAGTTGCTAATAGGGATGGTGGTAGTTCGTGATATTGTTAGTGGTAGTCAATGGCAATGATAAAATGATAGTGGCAATAGCGATGATGATGACAGGTAATGATACTGGGTGATAGTAGTATTTAGTGGTAGTGGTGGTCGATGTAGGTAATAACATTGGTTATGATGAGAATGGTGATGACGGTGATAGCTAGTGATTGTTATGATGACGGCAGTGGATACGACGATGTGTACTGCCGGACAGCGTTTTGTGGCTATGCAGCCAAAGCAACACAGATGAAATCCACCAGCTCACTGCGCAGCAAATGTGCTCAATTTGAAATTGTCATGGATTGGGCCCTATGACAGAATCCATGAAGTTCAGGCTGTGGAAAACAGAATAGCCGCCATTATTGTGGTAGCAGCACAACATCCATTTAATCCTCCTGTCTCGAAATGGTTTTCATCATATCCTCACTGCATCTCAAGCCTCCCATGATGCACTGCTAATAGACCCCCAAATAGTCACCCGGTCTACAAAAGGAGGTACTTCGTGTCATGCGAAGATCTTGTGCGAGATTCAGTGTCATGCATCGTGGAATCCCCTTGCCGTCTTGACTTGGCTGTATCCCACCGGGATCACTACAGTCAACGGTCTGCCGGCATGGTCTACATTAAAGCTACATCTGAAGCTGTATATAAGGCAGTTAGGACTGCCTACAGGTGTATATTGTAGACTCGTTGCTGCCGGGCACTTGATGCAGCAATCACATTAGTAATGCACTTTATCATCAGCTCAAGAAAATGTTGCCTTTCTCTGTAGCCAATTCAACACTCACGAAAAGTGCTAGTCTTCACATTTCCCTGGACCAATCTGCAGAAATAAAATCTCAGAATCAGATGAAGTGCTGCGCAAATCGAACTCCGGCCACGGGATTTAGATTCTGACGGATTACTATCCTGTGCAAATTGAGTTATCGTTTCTCTCAGCGATAACAGCATAGCGCTCCAGAAAGCACAGGCCTCCGCTGGGAAAGCTTGAAAAAAAAAGGCGCAGGCACCATAATCGAAATCGCCCAAAATCTCATTAAAATACAGATAACGCCAGCAAAAGACATATTCACGAGACCCTTGCGGTAGTGCGAAAACCAATCCCAACTGAGGAATCATGAGGAGAGGCTACACTGCCATCCACTTGCAGATGGTGATAATTCGGACAATTTTCTGTACTAATTCGTCAAAACTGTAAATCTAGTAGCAGGAGAATGTTTATATACATTTATTTCTGAAATATATCCGTCTTTTGCTAGTTAACAGTCAACATAGCCGGAATAGTCAAGAAGTTGGTATTAACAAAGAACGAGAATTAAAGGCGCTGGTGTTGAATATGCTATAAGCATTTCAACAGACATGCGAGAAAAGCGCTTAAAAGCGGTCGTCGACACGCAATGGCCTCTTACTCACCCACCTTGTCGATGTCGATAGCCTTGTGAATGCTTTTGTAGTTATTCAACCTATTAGAACAGCTGTCGAGTATTCTTGCGCCGAGCCGCGCTGCTTTGGCCATATGGACCACCTCTGTTTGTTTTTGTTTTTTTGAGGAAGGAACATGAAAAGGAAAAATATGATGAGCGGCAATTAAGACGCTATATCATAAAACTAAAGAGCTAACTAAGCCTCAGCACACGTCAACAATTAAAGCTCACTGTGTGCCCTAAGGCCGAGTTTGTTTTCCCCCGTTCAATATGTGTTCTAAAATGCCCCATTTCTTTATTTTTAGTAGATCCTGCTAGCCAGTATTTATCATCCACGAAAATATGACAACACATATCTGTATTTTAGGAAGTTAATTCAAAAACTGCATTTCCGAAAGAGCAGAAAGCTATGTAGCGAGTGAAATGTGGTCAGGAACAAGACGCCCTCTGGCTGGCTAAAACCTGGTTCTTTTGCAGTCGAGAAGGTAAGGATGGCGTAGCTGTTATGGTTGAAGAGACATCCTCGCATTCGCCTCCGGATGATTATCTGCGTCACTGAGAAGGAGACTTCGATTAACCTACAGTGATTATTAGAGAAAGCTTGTGGGCAGATAGTTTCAGGGCCTATATCACGGTTAACTACGATAAGCTTGCGTTATTTATTTCTTTAGCTCGTTGTAGAAATTCCGATCCTTTTTCCTTCAACTGACAAAAATAAACATTTTCATATTATCATCAAGAAATTCTTCCCGACCAGCTTCTGGTTAACAGGTTGTCATGTAGCTTGATTTGTACATATTTTATTTTCGCCTTCTGTCCCACTGAAAAATTCTGTATCAATTTCATGCCGGACTCGGTAACCGGTTTATTGTACAGGCGGATCCGCAATGAAACTGCGCAGCGCTCTGATTGCGGAATTTCATGTACGGTGGGTGGCAGTCGTTTAAAAACACACTCGACGTCAGGCTTCAAAAACATGCAGAGCTGTAAAATAATGCGACTGCCTCTGAAAATAAAAACAGACAAATACCAGAAAGAGAACTTTGGGTGAAAGCATCGATTCGAATTTCGATCGTGATGCTACAAAGACAGATACTTTAACCCCTACTCCGCGGGCGGTTTTTTTTACTTCAAAGGCTGTAATGGTTACAACGATTATATGTCGGTTTATGTAGTTAGCGTTGCTATTTGGTACATAGAATATTTTTCACGGGTGTAGAATTTGTGGTCGTAATTCACCAATCACCCTTTACACACGCTGAACCTTTTTCCTGGCTATCACGAGGGGTCACCAATGTCCGTCGTGTTTATAAAGAATCTCTGTCTTGCAGGCAAAACTCAGAATATCATACTTTACTCGTGCTGATGTATTTGTCATTGTCATCGAACTCATGTAATTCTTTTCTACATGCATATATCCGGTGCACTACACTTTTAATACTTCGTGTTTTAGCTTCGCGTGCTGCCAGTGGAGCAGCGACGTCAATGAATGCACTTCGGACTTGGTGTTTTTCGTATGAAAACGCTCGAGGAATGAGCATCCCATATGCGAATGTCTGTACATATTTCGGTTGTCAGCGATGTGTTTTATTTATCCTCGAGTGTATTTTAGCCCTCGCTAACGAAATTCTACGTTCTTCCTGCACTTTCACATTGAAGGCAGCAGATCATCATCCGACGATATGAAGATACACCGAAAAATCGTTCGACGTGTACCTACTGTTGCGCGCGCAAAGGCGACACACTGTGTGTATTTACTTACTAGCGCATACTTCGACGGTTTCATATCTTCAAGGTATTTGTGCTAGAATGTGTACTCCACATATACACAAAAGTTGTAACATATACACTTCATGATTTCAGCTTGTTTAGGGCACCGCCATGCTCCGATATGGTCATTCTGGTTCAGCTGTATCGGTCCGCCCTGCTTTAGTTGAGAACAGTAAATACTCTGTCCAGTATCAGTTTAATGCATGACGTGTTCGTCCAGTTTCAGTTAAACCGGACATAGCCTATCCGCTGTTGAACTTCATAAGGACTGGTCCTCCCTGTTTCAGATTCATACCGAACGTGGTGTCCGGTTTGAGATGCATACCGGAAATGGTCTGTCCGGTTATAGCTCCATACCGGACCGGTGCGTCCGGATTCAGATTCATATTGGACTGTCCGAACTATACCTATTTAATCTTCATACATGACTGGTCACACCGGCATTAGATTTACCTAGGTTGGGCAATATAGGACCGGTAAAAACCGGTTTGGTGCAATACGGGATTTCTCATTAGGGTGGTGGGAGAATTCGTACCTCCTCTCCAATTAGTGCTATCCGTGCTATCTATTAGTGATATATATATATTAGTGGTATTTATACTAAGCCAACGATATATCAGTGTTGCGGGCTGAAACCTTTTATTTGAGTCGCCTCTGGAGCCACTTCAAACGGCCCTCCCTGTATAAGGACCCGCCTCAACTTCATGCAACTTCCTTCCTCACTTTTTTCGGCTTGTCCAGTTCCTACAACCGCCACTCTGTGGCCGCGGATGATTTCACGGTTCCAACGCCACCCCGCCAAACGGTGTAAGCAACCCAACTCGGCGCTTGCATTGATACTCGAGTGCCCAGCTGCCAACTCGGCAGCTGTCAGGTGGCATAAGAATCGACCTCGGGACCCATCAATTCCGGTTGAGGCATATAACCGCTGGACCACGCAGGGCCATGCATTACGTAAGCTTGGTTAACGCAGGGCTGTACACCTACACCGATATATTTCATATATCGACTTACGACTCTATGCGACCTGCATTTTACATCACGCATGATATATTAGGGGCCAAAATTAAGCTCCGAAACTAACCAGGTGCATGAACAGGAACGTACATCGGAAAGGAAAGTAGCAGATGGGAGCCGTCAACGTAGTGACATTATGCCTTTAAAGACGGAGATTAAGGAATGCACACATGGTGACGTTGAAATATTATTGCTGGGAAGAGAGACGTAGCTCATTCGCGGCTCGAGGTAAAGTAATCTAAACACGGCAGCGGCATGTCTCATGTAAGCGCATCTTTTGTATCAATCAAGAACCTGCATCATTCAGTGCTAGCTGAAGGATGGTTAGGGGAGAAAATGTAGACTAGGTGCGAACTGCATATAAAAAAAGCATGCCTCTCAATCTGGTTAATTTAATATAGCGACTAGCTAAAAAAACTGGAGTGATGCGCTTAGCTTTCGCATTGCCGAGCATCATAACTGCCGCCCTATTATTCTTTCAAGTTGCATCCTACTTTAGAAGATGATACAAGTACTGCACCGATTAACAGTTGGTGCTTAACGTAAATGAGTTTATTCATTATAAGAATAGAAAAACGTTTTCGTCATGGCCCAATGAACAGTCCACTTACCTATGTGACCACATAAAGATACCTTTGTTGAATACTGGTACATAATATAATATCAGACTGCTTGTAAATCACGTCTCAGCAAGCTGCTGCCTGAAGGTTAATTTGCTAGGAATAAGTCCTTCAAGTGCTATCGCCCTTAAACAAAATATTGGATTAGAATATGACTACTAGATCGAATATACTTTTCAGGAATGAAGTGTTCCCCGACAATTAAAGAAAACATACATAAACTAGGTCATAAAAAGAACAAGTTGTTCAGATATGTGTTTGAGAGATCAAGATGACACCTTTCGCAATTATCTTCGTAAATTACTCTTGTATTCGGAGCCTGTGTCTGTATCGCCTAAGCATTCTAATAGGATTGCTCAGCAGCGAAATTGTCATAGCAAATGCTAACGCTAGGATATCATTAAGGAAATGTCATTTCATTCTCACTACTCTATACACCATATGTTTGCACTTTCAGGCATAAAAGAAAGAGCCTAGTATCACAAATTAGGCCCGCTTCGACAGTGCAGCTTATAAGGCCTCTCCAGGTTTTCCAGTATAAACATTTGAAATTCCGGTTCTGTTAGTCAAAGGCCGCACAAAATACTCGATCAAAAAGAGTACTTCATTGCCGTGTATTGGCCCCTGTATCTCACCTAAAGCTCAGCTCATTCTTCTTTACTAACAGCGCTGAAATATCTCCTTAAATTGCTTTCAATATAGTTATTATTTCTGCTTGTTATTTGTTGGTTGTGCGCCGCAGAACGAAGTTGGCCATGACGGCAAGGGGGCTGTATATATGAAGTGGCGACATGACAAATTAGTTCAGTGCATGCTACATAACATCACTTCATGTATAGTGGCAATTCTCGATGAAAAAACTGCGCGCGTTTTATACATTTCTACCGAGAAAGCAATTGTGAAAGATGCCATTTGATCAAGAGAATTCACTGACCCTTCAGTCGTGGTCCAGTAAAGTCGACATATATTTTATCGCCTGGACTTATTAGAGAAAAGTGTCCTTTTCCTTTTTAAATATGCATCCTCAGGCGACGTAACATTTTTGCAGCCTTGAATAACTTTGATTTGTGTGCATCGCTGCGGCAATTGTGTACGTTTTCTTCATAAAACAAGTTTGTTTCTTTCCTGTTGAAGCCTTTTGGCTTTCAGTTTTTTCCGAGGCCTGCTCACAGATCACATTAAACAGCACAGTTGTTGCTCTGCAAGATATTGTCATGATCGGCTGTATCTAGCTTGCTCCTACACAATCATCGGGCAACTCGCTTACTGCGCCACCTACACAATCATCGCCTACTGCGCCACCTACTCCGCCCTAAAGAAGCAGCTGTAAGGCCTAGCCTCACTCTCTTTTGTACATTGTGCGACAGGCATGTAGACACACTCGTCTAGTAAACGTCCACTGGGCGTTCACTACTGAAGTTCCCGGCTGCCTCACTTCTTACACTACAAATAACAAGTGCACAACAGAGATCGCGACGACAGCAATTGGACTCTTCATCTGTCAGTCACACACTACTACACCCCAACGTGCCACTAGATTCTTCCTTCAATTGCTGCCTAGTGTGTATATCCAGTGCCAAGTAGCACTCATAGCAGGTGGACACGCCGCGAGACGTCGTACATGAGGGCTCACGTCGCGCTTGCGATGTCTCTACGTCAGTCAAACACGATGCTGCCATAAGTAAAGAAAAATCTTTTGCTCATGATATAAATACCAGTTTACTCAGTAGCTTCCTGGATATAACAAAGGATAAGACTGCGTGTCATGCTCTTTAAATTGGCATCTAAATATTGTTTTCAATAGAAATCTATTCCTTGGTCTTTTTTCCAGCTGTGTAAATGTATGTCTTCATGTTAAATCCCAGCAAGATTGATCTCAGGCATTGGCCCCAAAACCATTAGAAATCATGAAAAGAAGCCTGGAGAAGGTCAGATTGTTACCGGCGCCAACAATATGCAGAAACTATCTACTATAGACATTTTGATTCCGAAAACAATCGGTCTAGATGGAACTTGTATTTTTCTATACATTTTCACCTTTTTTAGCATACCTTGTGATCATCATTATCGAGAGAGGACAACCTCGAGTCTTCGTCTTTTTCTACGCGCCCCAAAGTTTCTTACAATATATAACCAGGACAAGGGTTTTAAATGACAGGACAACGTAGCCGCGAACAACTTACTAAAGTCTTCTTCGCACGGATCGTATTTTGCCTGGTCTTTCCCCGAAAGAAAGCCTTTCCATTGTGTGGTGCACGGCAAAAACATTGCCGCCACCACAAACATGATGGAGGTTCTGTACAAGGCTTCCATACGCAACTTGACTTGTGGGCTGCAAGAGGTTAAACAGAAAGTACGTTTATGAAATATTACGCACTCAAAACGTTTAACTGCAATTGCGATGTCAGCGCACGTTAAAGATCTCTAGGGGGTCGAAATTACGCCGTAGACCTCCACTACGGCTCCGCTTTTTTCTCTTTCCACTCTCACTCCCACCTTTCTCACTTCACGTACGGCACGGTTCAAGTGTCCACAGAAACAAGTGTCACAGTTACTGCATACCTTTCCCTTCCATTGAACCAATTATTGTTATTATTTATTTATAAGTTCCGCCGGGGTGGTGCAGTGGTAAGGCGCCCGACTACTGTGCCGGAATACCTGGGTTTGAACCCGACCTCTGCGGCTGCGTTTTGATGGAGGCGAAACGAAGAGGCGTCCGTGTGCTATGCGATTTCAGCGCACGTTAAAGGTCCCCAGGTGGTAGAAATTACTCCGTAGCCGTCCACTACGGCTCCTCTTCCTCTCTTTCTACTTTCACTCCCATATTCCTCCCTTCCCTTACGGCGCGGTAGAGGTGTCCACAGAAAACAAGTGAGACAGTTACCGCGCCTTTCCCTTCCTAAAAATCAATCAGTATTAATTTACAAGCTGTTGTGTTTCCATTGCAAGCAGTAGAAGTTGACAGCTACCAACCGGCAGTACAAACTTTCACCATTTATGAGTGGATTTTATTGGCACATTCTTAGTCTTTCTGGTCTCTAGGGCACCTTACTTGATAAATTAAATGAGGATCGGAGTTATATAGAGCCCTCAATGCAAGGGTACACGTACATGAAAGAAAATCTGTCCGCCATTTTTTCCCAACCCCGCTCCGCCACGCTGCAGGCAGGCCGCAGAGGGCAGGTAAATCAATTCATGTACACGCCATTCCCTCTTCTAGAAACTGAAACGTATTCTGGGCTTAAATCTCCACGGGGTTCGGAAGACCCGACAAATGGCATTAGCGCTACATGCTAAAAGGTGAGGTAATGTTCATCAAAAATGTACAAATAGAAATTACAAAAATATTTATGCATGATCGGGTATACAATAAAGTGTACTGCAATAAATTAAAAAAATAACAAAGATCAAAAATTTCGACTTTAAAACAAAATGTTATTTTCAGGATACGAAATAGATGTGGAAGCATGGAAACAAAATATCAGATTCAGTAGCGAGAAAGGGTTGATACAGGCAGTAGTCGCCGATGCCATGATTGAAAATGTAGTAACACGGTGCGAAAGAATGGTCTATCTATTGAAAGAGCGAAAATGCAGGATTACCCATTGATCTAGATTACATACATATATGAAATGAGCCTTTAAACTCTATTGATACTATAGTGTTTGGTTTTGTGCCTGCGCAGAGAAGCGGCGGGCTGCTTACAGTAAACGAAATTGATATAGGATTTTTCTTATTATTGGTGCAGCACATACGATGAGGACGAGAGGCGACACAGACACCGCTATGTGTAGGTGTCTCCTGTCGTCCTTGTCGCATGCACTGCACCCTCTTAGATACCTGCCTAAGTCGTTTATCATACCCTAAGACTTCTTACTGGCGTTGTATGCAACTTGCTATCATCTTGTGCTCCTCCCCTCGTGGCCTCATCAGATTTCCACCTATATACGACGGTCCCAGCATTTTTGCAAGAACTAAGCCAGCAAACGCACGAAAAGCTCAAGCCGATAACCTTTTACTAACCGCAACATCCTGATGATGAAATAATAGTGCGGCCATAATCAAAGACGGTAACCTTTATAGACTAGATTTAACAAAATGTATTAAGGAAACAATTACCTACCCAAAGAATGAGGATGCGTTTTAGCCCTAATACCAACTAGCTCTTCTTGCAGGCTGCACTGTGGTGTGGCTTGGTGGCCTTGCTGAAAAGAACGCGAAGCTATTTTCCTGATTCCTTTTGATTTCAAGCAATCGGTCATCTCCTACGCAAAAATATTTCATCACGCGAATATTTGCATCCGTTGAAATGTGCCCACGAAAAGGACCAATATATACAAACGTACATAGTGAGTATGTTCGCAGCTGCGTACAGGTGTCGGGGACCAAACATAACGCCAAGGCTTCCTAAAACTCATCGATCATACGGCAGCGTAAAGTCATGAATAACGGGTTTTCGAAACATCTCATAATCCTGCTATGGCATGCCTACTTTAACGTCCCAAAAGCTCCACGTGGGCAATGATAAATGTTGCAATGGTGGGCACCGTACTAATCTAGACCACGTGGCTGTTTCTTTTTTATTGCGATAGCCATGCTGGGCCAGGTTTCGAGCCGTCACGTAACTCACTGCCAATGGCCACGGCTGACCTTGAACTGCCGCGAAGAAGAAGAACAGAAAGAAGAGGAGGAGGTAGAAGAAAAAGAAGAAGAGGAAGTAGAACAAGAACAAGAAGAAGAAGAAAAAAAGGAACAGAATTAGAAGAAGAAGAATGCTCGGTCACCGGTAGCTAATGCTTTCGCTCCACATTCGCTTGAGCAGCATTGAACCCTTGTCCTTTATATGTGGGCTGGCAGCGCCGCATCAAACATTAAAAGTTAAATTGGTTCACAGGAAGGGAAAGGCGCAGTAACTATCACACTTGCTCTGTGGACACCCGAACCGCGCCGTAAGGGAAGGGAGGAAGGTGGGAATGAAAGTGGAAAGAGAGAAAGAGGAGCCGTAGTGGAGGGCTACGGAGTAATTTCGACCACCTGGGGATTTTTAACGTGCGCTGCCATCGCACAGTACACGGACGCCACTTCGTTTCGCCTCCATCGAAACGCAGCCGCCGCGGTCGGGTTCGAACCCGGGAACTCCGGCACAGTAGTCGGGCGTCCTACCACTGCACCACCCCGGCGGGGCACTACAAACATCGATAAAATGCAAAATGTGCCTGTGTGCTTTGCAATGTCAGAGGTCTTTAGAGTTAACCAGGTGATTTAAAATAATCTTTAGCTTGCGGTTATGGCACCTCCATTATACTGAGCTGCTTTGGAATATTGATACTATATGTTCATGGGATAAGAATGCATTCTAGGTAGCGGCCCACCTGGCCTATGTAGTGGTGGTCAGTGAGCTCATTTATTAATTTCAATAGAGGCTGCTATTTGCCACTTTTTTGTATTTGAAAACATGTAATGTGGTAATTAGTGTGGTACTTCTTCCTCTTCTATGAATTACAATATGGGTTTCACTAGTATTTGTGCCCGCTGGTAAAATTAAAATAGGGGCTTCACTGTTGGGGGTAAAGCAGGCATTATCATTCTGACAAGCAATTCCATTAGGAAGACTATTACTGTACTTTCTCAGAAGGTCACTCATGAATGTTTGCTGTGATATTTTTAGGCTGGCCTTTATAATTCAACAGATAATGATGGTGTATTATCTTGCCTGGAGAACCAAGGGTTGTTTCATGCAACCCAATTCATACTTTGCCTTCAACCATCTTCAATGACTTAAAAAGGCTGCGTGCAAGAACCTTCTCTACTGTAGCATACAGACGTGGGCACATACCAAAAGTAATAGTCTAATACGGTTGGGCTTCGATGGGGGTACATGAATTAACATAGAGGCTATTCAGGTGCTGGGACAAAGAAGGTAGGAGGGACTATTACGCTGTCATACAATGCTTAGTTTGATTTCTGTTGGAATAGTTTGAAAACGCAGCATCAATTCACCAGACTTTATGTTCTAGAGGACGTGCGCTGAGCCCTACACAAGGTAACCCAGACTCAACTTCGAAAATTACTTCTGTCTTTTAAAAACTGCCCATCGAAGCTGCACAAGCTGACTTAAAGAATTTATTTTGAGGTAATGAGTCAATTATTTTATTTTTCTTTGACCGCCAGTGTGTGTAATAGGACTCTGAACTAGGGACAAAATGGTGTTCTGTGACGTGTTACTTTTTTGTAGGAAACATGCGATACCTTCAGGAGCAATTTTTTTTTCTTTTGACCACTTTGCAAGTGCGCAAAAATCGTTTAAAGAGCTCGCAAGAAATGCGATGTACCATTTGAGCATTAATACAGTTCAGATCTGTTAAAATGTCTATTTCAACGAATTTTGTGTTGGTCGCGTGAATTTGCCAAGGATTTGATGCCTTGTGTTCTGCTGACATATTCTAAGGCATATCCTGGCTTGTCGTTACTACAATTGTACAACATTTAAAAGTTCCCTATGAATTTCCTTTTATATATTAAAGCATTTTTTATTCTTATTTGTCAGTTTAGCACTGGCCAGGCAAATGGTTTTGATTAGCCTGTAGCAGTTCTTACTGTATCACGTGGCCTGGCCACGCGGACATCTTTTTCCTAACATATGGCTTTTTCAGTGACAGCATTGTGTTTACATTATCACATGTAACTGTTTGCTTTGAAAAAGCGAAAATCAATTTGGAAGGGCTCCAGGATTTAATAACAGCGAATACATGGTTCCTAAAAGCCCATATTTTTTTACGAACATCAGATTATGCGACAAGGTGGCTGTTTAAAAGGATAATTGAGTGGTGTGCACTGATAAAAAATGTCTGCCTTTTGTAGGAACGCCACCATATCTGTAATTTTTTGAAATACATCCCGAGCTGGCAATGCAACAGCTGATCTGCATGGAGGTAGGATGCATATGCAGCAGGCTTACCGATACAGAAGTCTCTACAACTGCGCTAATATCACAATTACAGATATTCAGCGTAAGATGCCTTAACATTGAGTCGTGCTAATATGCACCTCTGAACTCCTGTTCTTTAGATACGGCGTCTTAATGCACGCATTGCTGATGCTTATTTATATGCTACACAAGGAATTGAGCAACTTCTTCCAAACCGGCTACCAATCTCTCGGCTAGCACAGTTAATGCAAAAGAAAGCCCATTCTTCTGCCTTTAAGCAAGGTTATTTAGTTTCTGAGAAGAGGAACTTAAGCCCTATGAATTTTTATTGCCGCACAATATTGTTATTTTTTTATTAGCATCAGTTTTGTTATGTGTCCCACATTCGTATGCTCTGGTTGTTAAAAACATTTCCTTGGATGGATAGCAATAAGGAAATCGGTTGCTGAAGAGCAGATTGGGCTTGTTAGTGATTCAATATAGGTTAACAGCTCGAACGTGATGGGAACAGAGGAGAAAAGGATGACACAACAAGCTGTCACTTTCAACAATATTTGTTTCAGTGAGCACACATCCATATATACAGCATCACACGTGTCACACACATCTCACTTCGGCTCACAGTTATACACACGCATCTGCGCTCTCCATAAATAGATATATACATCTAACATATCAAGCTTTTTGTTAGCTGCAGGGACGTTTTTCTTATTGCTCTGTTCTTGCAATGCAGCTATCTCAGCTGCCTCGATTATCTCGCACCAGCTGTTCATAACATTTTTCAGGCACTTCGCAATGTTCACGTCCTGCGGCACAATGTTTTGACGGGCAATCTCTGACATAAACTCCGATATGCCTCCACTTTTGATCAATGTTATTTTTGAGCTCTCTCAATCGTTCATTCGTACATCTATCTGCCTGTCTGGCAAATATGCTTGATTCCACATTTCACAAGTATTGTATACACAGCGCATTCTGTGGATTCCGCAAACCGAATCTGGTAGTTGATTTTGTACTCTTGCTGCTCTACCGTCCATTCAGCATTTACGTGTCGGCAAAGGGTGTTTAGTTTATCCAGGGTAGCAAGCACAACGTTCAGACTCGCCCTGCGGCCAGACTTTTTCAGGCGATGGGAAATGTGCACTTAAGGCAGGGCCTCAAACCTTCGTTTGTTTTTCAGCTTCTCGCTCTCGAGGCCTTGTTTGCAGTTCGGCAACCGACACAAGAATGTGCGCGGAGTAGTCATACTCCCTAACGACGGTCAAGCTGGTGACAAAAGCTCGGTTCCATTGCATGCATTAATGACTTCGTCAGCGCATTTGATAAACAGAAGTTTCGGATGGATCTCTTCAATAGTTTTGACTACCTTTTGACTGGCTACCCGTCGCACTGTCTTAATTCGGTCGCCGAACGGTTGCATAAGAACCTAACATGGGAGCATACTGGAGGCGAACAAGGCCACGAGAGTGGGAAGCTGAGATATAAATGAAGGTTTGTGGCCCTGCCTTATGTGCACAACATTTCTCATCGCCTGAAAAAGCTTTGCAGCCGGGCGATTGTGAATGTTGTGTTCACCGCATCAGAAAACCTAAAGAGCTTTTGCCTACACGTAAATTAAGTGACTTAAAGCATTAGGACCGCAAAATAAACCATCAGATTCATTTTTGTTCTCAACTGACAGCAGTGGATCACTGAAAGATGAAATTTCATAATGCACTGAGTCCTTATTGCTTCTGTTAAGTAGACATTTGATCTTTTTCTTAAGGCATGCGTGCCCTGGGCAGAGAACACAGTAATAATGGCAAGTTGCACTCAGCCGATATATTTCTTTTTCAGTGCCATAATAATTTCACTGTGCTGTGTGCGAAATTATTATTGTTAGGCGTGGCTACTGTAGTTCCGTTTGAAGCATTGGTGATAATATTGCCAGCGATTAGAAAAGCCAGAAGAAAAAAGAAAAGCCTATTAGAAAAAAAAAA
>JAJIZL010034861.1:0-12455 GCA_023969395.1 Amblyomma maculatum
ATGATCCACATGATTTTAAAAAGCAGTGAAGGGTGCTGTCATATTGGGGAACTGTTCTGCTATCGTAGCACAGGAGAGTGTTGACGATTTCGCCTCTTAGCAGCCAAGTCAAACCGGTTTTTTCAAGGGTCCTAAATGGTCCATAAGCGCACTTTGCCTCGGTGGAATCAGCCTGCCACGACATTTGAATTCACGTTACCTCTATGCCACGGGCAGGAGCTGCCAACTCGGGTCGCTCCTTTCATATGGGAGGGTGATATCAGAATCAACCTGCCAGAACCATTTGCATTCTCGTTACGCCTACGACACGCAGGCACCTCAATACAGCTTGGTTGAAGCGTGAATTTATAAGTGGGCTGGAAGCGTACACTCTAGCGTCTAAATGATGACCTTAAGTGTCTACAACAATGTAGCAACTTACACTGACAGGGCGTGATAGGGGAATAATGCAGCAGGCAAAAGAAGTTTCCGCCGTTGGTTTTGCAATTTAACCACGGTTAGCAAGAGCTAGACTACAACACATTTTTTTTACTTTTTGAACCTTAAATGTCCCAATAGGCATTGTGTAGAGGGGTTGCCCAGTAGACAAAAACTGCAGAAGCATGTCGAAAATGCAGGAGAATATTCTGTAGTTCTGTAGTAAACGTCCGATTTTCCTGTAGTATTTTTAGTTCTGTAGCTTTTCTACAGTAATTTTCTGTTGTCTGTAGTTCTGTTGCACTTTTCTGTTGTAACTAGAGAAAGCTCTGTCGTTACTACAGAATGCTATATTGTCACAAGTGTTCTGTCAAAACCACGCAGAAATTCTGTCTTAACAGAAATGTTTCTGTAGTTGTTTCCGACTGGGTGCAATAAGAAATGAATCTCACTAATACCATGTGAAACACCAAGTGATGCATAGTGTTAAATTATGACAGAAATCTAAGAAATTGTGGAATTAATTGTTACGGACGAGCAAGGCAGAACAAGCGGTCCGTGGCGCGGGCAGGAGCGCTCGCGCTAGGCCCGCTTCCAAATTTCCAAATATTTGCTTCGTATTTTTTCTTTCAATAAGTTTTTTCGTCTTAAATCTTATATTTTTGTTTAATTGACAATTAATTTAATGCACTAACTTAATTTTTGCAGGACATTTGACACTCCACACAGAACCCTGGCCAATCCTCCTTTCTGGGTATATGCCATATATTAAGGCACAAGAAGAAGAAGGCATGCAAACATTTTCCTTAAACGTCGTTTCACTGCCATAGAACATCTCTCTGTCCTCTGTTTTCCTGTTTTCATCGCTTGCCGCCACGTAACATTTAGGTTGGAGGTGCGGGGTACTTCATCATAACCCTCTCATCCTGGTCCGGAGCTTCGGCGCCCTGCAACTTCTTGCTCCTCCAGCTGAAGGTTACTAGGCATCGCATGGCTGTTCCCCAGCCAGCCGGACCCGGCAAGACCTTGCCATTCCTTCGCTCCTTCCCCCCGCCCCGACCACAAGACTGAACCAAGACGCCAGACGTGACCACAAGACACAAGAGACCAAAACGACCATATGTGACCCCACTACCAGATGTGCCAACCCAAGACCCCACGATCCGACACCGCTACTAACAAATAAATAGATTTGGAATTAGATTTTTATCAGTTGAAGATGATGATGTGGATGCTGCCCAGGACCATGATATTGGGCCCGCACCGTATTTGGCGATCCAGAGTTGCTTTCAGGCACGCAGACCTTGATGCGAGGAATATGCGGCAGTATTTTCAATACGGCAGCAGATACAATAAAAAAAGCCCTAAAAAGAAAAGAGCGGCACCTAGCGCGCTTCGAACTCGGCATCTAGGCACCTAATCAATCACTAGCTCTCGAAGCTAATCACTCCGCCACTCCGAGAACTGGAAAGTTCCGAAACATTTCTGCATTTTATGTCATGACCACATTTATAAGGTAGGGATGTTTCGCAGTCTATAGACCATTTCTGCCGCTTTAACAATAACAACTTCTTGATCACTGGAGCTTGCTACCAGCTCTCACGACTTGCAACTAATATTCTGGGCGCCTATGCGCGCTATGTTGTGAACTCTAATCATTTTAAAATGTGGAGTTTTGCATCCCTGGTATATTTACCAATGCCGGCTCTTCGGTGGTGCTCTGCTACCGTGGGCGTAATCTTCGCTGAACACGGAGCTTTAATGCAAACCTTCAAGGAAAAAAGTGCGACCAAACTTCAATACCGGCAAGCGCAGCAGCGACGACACTATTATTCGTGTAACTAAACCTTATTTGTATGTAAATGTTTCGGGAAGCGTTTCGATGACCGATTGTTCGGCTGCTTAACACGCATAATAAAAAGGGGCGCAAAATCTTGAGAAACACGCAAAATATTATGCATTACAAGCGCTGTATTTGTTTTTTTTTTTCTCTCTCATGGGCCCATCTCTCGGTAAACTACTCTCATCCTCGTTTTATTTTTTTTTTCTGTCCGCTGTTTACACTGGACCGTGGTACTGGCTACGTTCGCCTGCGATTGAGCCCGCACTGAAAATTGTGACAGTAATCAATGTGTCAGAGTGCCCTAAGATCAGATGTGAAGTTTGTTATACATGGTAGTCCACATTATTCAATTCTAGGTTTAGTTGTACGTTAATCGTCAGTGTGTCATGAGATATTGTGGTCTCTTTCGAAACGATCGAAACGAACTATCGAAACATGGCAAACCTAGAAAAAAGATACTGCCGTTGTTTTCTTACAAGCGCGCAACGATTTCGCAGAAAATAGTGCTTGCTTGAACCATATTTTTCATATGCGCCCCGATGGTCGATTGCGAGTACGGTCTTAGCATATTGGCCCCTGAGGGCTGCTACACCGATCGACGCCGCAGGCCGCACCGGCTATACTGGGGCACTGGGACCAGTGCGGCCCCAGCGCTTCTCGCAGTTCATCGCGGATGCCAGTGACACACCCAGCGTCCTAAGGCTAATCCCAGCGTTTTTCTCCCATTGTACCAGTGCAACCAGTGTCTTCCGTTTATTGCTCCAGTGAATATCGCATACCTCCAGCGTGCCCAGCCGAGCCAGTGCAAAACCAGCGCGAAAACCTTACTGGTTTTGCACTGGCAGACGCTGTAAAACGCTGGTTTTTGCAATGGGGAAATAGCGAATTGTCGGCAATAGGGCCCATTATTCTAATGTATAAATCCTGCCGGAAGTTCTAAGCAGGGTTCGCGGAATGCCGAATTGGTAACAAAGGTTCCAACTATGATGCAAGAAATGAACTTTGAGGAATAACCAAAGTACCTATCAGGCGCAATGTTTTATCCTGTTGCACGAGATTTTTGATTTCATCTTTACCCGACATTCCGACACGTTTTTTATGAAGTGACGTATATCTTTCTTATTGATGCTGTCATTTATTGCCTGTGTGATCTCTCTATACGAAGCGCTAGGGCTGACCGAAAAAGAAAGCAATGCCACTACTTTATCTTTAGTGTTATGATAACCTCTCCGTGAGCTTGATGGAAACGAATACGTGTGCCTTATAGCAAGGACGCACAATACAGCTCGCAAGGCGAATTGGGGCAATACCCAGAACAGCGGCGCAGCGATGACCAACACAAAGCAACACAACAAAGGCGCACCCTACCATCTGTGCCCGAAGCTCCTCTTTGACGGCCAAGCACAACTTCCTCCTCTACACCAGGTACAGCATAATCTCGCACAGCTTCTTTCCCGTGCAGATATGTCTGGAGAAACATTAAATGATAGCAACTCTCAAATAAAAGGTCGTATTCAAGCAAAGATGACAGGATTCATTCCACCACTCACGTCATCCAAACAAGACAATCACACCCTCCGCCACTCAGACAGAAAAAGAACAACCCCACATCTGCAGCGGCCAAGAATCACGTTCCCTACCAATACGTCTATTGTGTATTCCGGTTTGCGAGTATTAACGGTAAAAAACACAAGATAGCCTTTTTTAAAAAATTACCGTACATATCAAAATGTGGTTTTAAATAAAGGCGACTTATTCTCCAATGCAAAATGTTTGAGCGAAGACCTTCTGAGCACAAACGAAACAGGCATTTTACATGGACTCGGTTCCCGTTCAAACTTTAAATTTAATTGTATTGACGAAACTTGTATCGAAATCCTTTGATATTCAAATAAAGAACTTTAAAAACGTACAGTTTATAAACTTAGTGGCTCGAATACGATGATTGTGTTCTAGCAGTTAGGATTTGATTTTGCTTTCTGTTGGATGAAATGTTTCAGTCAGATTTTAGGAAAATTTCTGCTAGATCGGTGATTAGAGCACCTTAGTGACCATGCACTGTGAACATTTGGAACAGCGTAAGGCATCTTAACAGGAGACTTCTTTTACCGTGTGTCCTGTCTCCACCTTCGCACGGATGCACAGCTCAAAACGACGGGAGTTGAACGGCTCAAGTGCTCAGTTATACCATCGCCATCCAGCCCTCACCGAACCAAACCTCTCAAAAACTTAATAGCGACAGTCATTTTATTTTCCTCGTTTCCGAAAGTTCTCGCTAATTACAGCCACATAGAACACACAGGGATTCTATGGGTTAGTTAGCAGCCTATTGTACACGTTGGGACGAGTGTAGGTGTGCACCTGGTGCGCAAGGCGTATGATGTCGGGGATGGACTCTTTTGTTACAGTGCCAAAAAAACAGCACAAGCCCAATGAAATGAAGAAGTCATAAGCCATATGCAAGCAGTCAAGTCCACGAGCTAGTAATAAGACACATGCATGAGATAACTAAAGTGGTGCGATTCGCAAAAAAGAGCTTAAGGGTAGCACCATATATTCATCTCTGGAATAATTAATGACATTATTTGCAATCGATCACAAATTATTCGAGAGCATTTTTTTACTTTCTTTCTCGCTTAATTACATACCTTCATTCTTGTTGTCAATACAATCAAATTGCAAGTTTGCGCGGGAGTTTTGTCCCTCTAAATTCCCCGTTATGTTCGCGCTTAATAAGTCTTCGGCCAAACAGTTTGTATTGGACGATAGGTCGCCGTTACCGAAAACTTAATTTTGATACGCTCCTTCTTTACAAGACATCAATATCATATGAAAAAAGGAATCACGAGTGTTGTCAACTTGCCTATGTCCTGTGCTTTACGTGCCTTTATTCCTTATAATGTGCACAAGTATTGCCGGCTTGCTGAGAAACTCAGCGAAAATCTTCGAAATTGTGAGCGTCACCCTATGATCGTCGCAAGTTTTCTTTACTCGCCGTCTCGTGCCTGACAGAATACCTGTAAAACAAAGCATGATGTTTTGTCTAAGTCATCTTCCATATACAGTGGCCTCTGAGCCCCTTGGAAAAATTCTGACAACGAAACCCACTTGCAGCGGCAAAGCACAAACAACTTTAACTTCAAACTCTTGTATGCCTGCGATCGAATTATAAAGATGCTCCATGTATTTACTGCGTCACTGTTATTCGTAAGGCAAGTATGAAATACGAAATATATTATTTAGATTATATTGATGCAAACGCTGTCACCATCGAACGCACAGCAAGTCATGTATGTAGACTGTTCTGAACGGGCACTGACTTAATTCTTCAAACAAAATCCTATTGAGGTGTGGTTTTCCCATTACAATAAGAAAATATCGTAACGTACTGTCAAGAACATAGTAAGGAGAATGGCTTAGTTTCGCATCTGAAGCAAATGTCTACCCTCAGCACTGAAACTTCTTTTTGGGCTGTCTTCGATAAGCAAAGGGAATTGTTTTCGCAACGTACGTCGAAAATACCAGCTTGCCAATAGAACATCTGAGCTCATAGCGAATGCTTAGACACAACTTCATACTATACGAAAAAACTGTTTACGAGCAGCTTCTCGTTAAATGCTTGTGCTTAAAGAGAATATTGGGTGTATTAAATAGTTCGGAAATCTCTCCTCTAATTCGCTAATAAAATGTTTTTGTACTCAGCCCACGACGGCCACTTAACACCTGCGCACCAGTCAGACGAGCACATACCTGATTCACATTTCCCACAATGAAGTCATTCAACTTCCTGTTACCATTTCGCTTTATCTCACGCGTTCTTTTATATAATGTTTCAAGTAATCTGCAAATAAATGACCTGCTTCAGCGGAGGTACCGCACCTCGTTAGTCAAAGGATAATAACTAGCCGGAAGGCGAAACCTATGCTATATTTTTTCCTGCTCCCTTTATTTACACAAAACATTTAAAACACTCTTTACAGCACAACAGGGCTGTCAGTAGCGATATTTATTCCACATTGTAATTGTATGTACTGTGCTTGAAATTTTCACATAATTAGTAAGCAATTCTTTAACGCGGAGGCAGCTCTATTGACCATCATATGTTGGTATCAAACGGTCTAATGTTCGTATCTTTGGCCACATAAATCTTGTATCTTATTCCTATCGGTTGTGCCGGCTACAACTTCTTTCATCTTTCTTCTTCATTTTATTTTAAATGCCAGCTGGAAAAGAACGTGCTGCTCAGCCAAATTTTCATTTTTCTGACTTTACGGATGAGCCTTAGTTTTCATTCCATTAAATATTTATTAGGTTGGCCTTACACAGTCGATAACGCCAATAGCAAGGGAGATAAAAACAGCGTTAAAAAAAGAGCCGCGCTTGCAGAGAGAGGAAGTGAACCCACTGTACTTCTGTTCTCTAGGGCTGATCCCGACGCTTTGCCCATATCGAGAACGAAATGAAAATGGACGAAAACATCGTCGAAATTACTTCACAAACAATAGCCAGTGCTACAACTTGCGGAAGTAACATCCCACGTCACGGCACATAATTGGCGCATGGACGCTATGTAATGCCTATATTTTTTACTACATGTTCCTCGAGTGCATCAAGAAAATATCGCTTAGGATGCACTGCCAGGACAGCTTGTACCTTTGTGAGGTTACTTTAAGATGCATTTACGTCAACAATAACCTTCACGCGGTAAACGCCAGGAAAATATGTACCGGTAGCGGCATCAGTAAATGGAGCACGGTATTTTTTCTGAAATTTATCACGCCTTGCCAAATTGAAACTTACAGTCGCGTTATGTGCATAAGAAACGCCACATCGTCAGCTGCATTATTCAGGGCCAATCAAGAAAAAGGAAGTTTTGAGCCGTGAGATATTTAAATGATTCCCTTTGGCTGACACAACTGTTTATTACGCGTTATGTTTCGTTCGCACGCAGAAAGCGGAGTGCATGAAGTGCATTAGAAGCCCGTCCACCCGACAGGATTGCACGACAGCCAAGGACACGTACCGTGCATTTCACTTACTTACAACATAATAAATCAAGCTGATGGATCGAGATACATTGGTGATAATTATGGGAGTTAGCATGCTTGGTGCGACAGCGCACCACTGTTATTAGGCAATTATAGTTATCCATTCAGCGCTTTCTGCAGTCTACGAGGCTACCAACATTGTAACAATCGTAAACCTTGGAAATCGTTCCGCAATCCTTTTTTAACTTTGCTACCTTAGAGTTCATCCCGTTTATAGCAAGCTTAGAATGTCCCTGCTGCCTGAACAGGGTTCTGCTTGTCTAGGCTACACAGGACTTCTCACTGGCATTACTTACATGCACGTTCATTTGGCTAAATTTTGTTTTCAACAAGAATCAAATACTAGCAAATTAACCTTATCTTCTATCTGTCGTATCTTCCGACAGTCTTTGTCTTTAGTCTTGCATATCATGCATCATTCCTGAAGAGTTGCCCAAAAGTATTAGAGAGCCAGCAATCTTTCTTCTCACTTGAAGATGTGCCTGGCATATTATCGAGAAATGCAAGCTTATACGTAAACACAGGCAGCTGCTACGATTACTTAACTGCGGGCAAATGTATAACGTCGACTCTCCTCGAGTATGGTATGTTAGTGAATTAAGTTGTAACCAGATCATACACTCCATGCATAAGTCGGCCGCGAAGTAATCTGACGTTCAGAAAATTCTGCTATTGGTGAATGCCCCGAAGGTGTAATCTATATTTCTATTTGCAAAGACACTTCTCTCAGGTGGGGCATCAGAAGAGCTGCCAATTTTTACATATACATAGTAAGTCAGTTACAGCTTGTACGTGCATTCATACCTCCATAGATTTGCACACCGTGCTCTACTTTTATTCTCTATAACTTGCGTTCGTACTAGGATCCAATAAGTGGTTACACACAAGCATGCGTGATCCTGGAGCTTTTTTTTACTCGCCTTATTCTGGGACTACTCGCAATAGTTAGGTCATAGGCTTTGACTATATGGCTACTCACAGATGGCAACTTTTCGCCGAGTCTCTTCATTTTCAGTCTGCATACGTGTCCAGCACGAAAGAGTAGAAACTAAGATGCGTGGCATTGCTCGGCGCCTCGAAAAAGCTTGTGCAACTCTCCAAACATGCATCACATGAAAGAGTAAGACAGCCACTGACAGCTAGATTTATTCAAATAAGAAAACAATAAAAGAGATCATCCAGCACTACTGTATCTCTCAAAAAGATTCATTTTGCACACATTTACTACAGCAGACACTTGTAGTAGTGATGAAATTGTTCTGAAAATATAACTTTGGCTGGAAACGAAAATGAACACCACGATCAGTCACAGGAGACATTTATCCATAATGATGAGCACTGCCTAAAAACACCTCACCATGCAAGCGTTAATGCATATTTTGTACTGTCTGAGGACAATATTTTGGTGGTTAGGCACATGCACCGCGGAGCCAAAAAACGTGCTTAAATGGCGTAATTATCTTGACTTTCTTGGCTGCAATGTATTTGCGCCTTGAGAAGGTTACACTTGGCTGTTATTAAACAGTGGAATTGTCACTCATCAGAGCAACTCAATCACTTTTCCACCAAATACAGTTGAACTATCAATCAATAAGGATTGGAATGAAGGTGCCTTTGCAGTTTTGAAGCTGCGGTTGTATAGAAACCATTTAAACAATTTTATACGCTTTTCCGCGCATCATACAAAGTATTTGGCAGGCTCGAAAATTCCTGCAGAAAACCTGTCACTGAAAAGAGTGTACTTTATCTGCACGGCATCTGAACCAACTGTTTTTCACCGAACTTGCTGGTCTCTCGCAGCAAGATGAAATTTTTAAATCTGTAAGGAGAGGAGATATTTACACAATAATATGTTTATGTAAAAATAAACTGGATATCCAATGTTGGTTCTTTTTCAACAGCTCCAGGAATTAAGATAATGCTGGATACTTCAAGCAAACTCAGCTTCTTTTGCTCTAACTCTTACGACTGTCATTCCCAAAAAGTTGACACGACAACAAACGAATAGGCAGCATTTCATTTCTTTATGCTTTTTGTGACTGACACTCTACTGTACTCAGCTCCTGTCCGATACCATAGCCAAAAGATGGCTCTTGAAGCAAGTTTCTTTTCGATATTTTTTCCTTAATATGTACTTGTGAACCCCAAATAAAATGGAGCACACAGACAAATAAAATTTCGTTTCGCGGCGCGCCCCACTAACCGATGCGCATGTGTATAGCTTGAGTCCGTGTGGGACACCCAGATGTCAAGCTAGACACTCTTGGCGTTCGTCTAATCTGCAGCCTGGATAAATGAGGAGAATTTTCTCACTGGCCTTGCTCCGTTTTTTTTTTTTTTTTAGGGAGCTAGTACACTAGTGTCAGAGGCAGTCGCCAACTGAGGCTTTGAATAGATTTGAGTCCTGTTAGAATGAAACAGATGGCCAAGTGAATTACGTTTCTTGTATCTGAAGGGAACTTACCTTAGTTAGAATGGAACATGAGAAAAAATGGCATTGTATTTTTCAAAGGCGCATTGCGCACTTTTATTCGTTCAAATTAGACCTTATCTGGCTACTTTCTAGACTCCCAAGCTGAGTAATGTGCTCCTGGTTGAGGCAAGTCTTACAGATTAGCTAAATGTAGGGATGTGAGAAGGAATAGCTTTCATTGCCAGAGGAAACCTTAACTTAGTTATAAGGATCCAGTGTTGAAGCTGCTACAAAGCATTTCTATGCAAAATGCTCACTATGAGTTACATTTGGTTTAACTGCTACAGCAATAGATAGCCTCTAAATAGGATACACCTTACCGCAGCTACTTGGATACCGATGCAACACCTACACGAAAGTAGAGATTGTTGCACCTAACAGCAAGATGAGAACTTGAAATTTATCTGATAACTATCAGATCATGTTAGATTTCAATCGTCATTCCTTCGTGTACGCTGATTGCTAGACACCATAATGACACATCTGTCTGTGTCTGCATGCTACCTGATATAGCAGCAGGGAGAGATCTGGCTGTGTAAACAATACAATTGCAAGGTGACCAGGTACGCCATGAAGGCGTACTGCATAACTGGTATTCAAACTACTCAGATTGCTCCCATTAGTTGATCACTGGGTGTGTGCAGTAATTTGGTTTTAAATGTTGACATTATTTTGTTCTTCCATTTTTTGTTCCACTCTAAACAGCTTTTCAAGCTAGCATACAAGCATACACGAATGGCCCTTCAAGCTTTTTGGGATACGCCTTGCCAATGATTAACTGCCGATTCGGAAAATATTGTTATTGATTTTATTTTTGCAGGGAAGAAGGAGGCATGACTTAAGCTGGAAGATGATTTACGATCGACATGCGGTCTAGAATTGTGTGTTTCTACTTAGGAGCTAATTTACTGGGCCTTCTCCTTGATTACAAAACCGTGGTGGATCCACGACTCCCTTTTTTATGCTATGGCATGACACTAACACATACATATTATGAAAGCAGCTGTTCTAAGCGGGCTCGAATGTATTTTGTTGAAACATTTTTGCTGACACTATTGGTAAAATCTATCCACAACATTCAGTTTTACTCTGGTGGATGGTTTATAGAAACTTTAAAATTTTTTTCAGCTAGATTTATCCTGCAAATGCAAGGTTCTAAATGCTAGAACCCAGTATCTAAGATGCAATTCTGGTAATCCATCTTGTCCGGATCTACATGCCTTTTACACTCATTCATATTGTTACGATGCATAAGGAAAGAAGCAGAATCTCATGAGTTTTGGAGAAGATGACGTTCGAGCCTGGTGCCTGCAGGAAATGCCTGTTTCTTGAAAGCCATGTCTTCCATATCCGCTCTCTGCAATCACAAGCTGAACTACTTTACACCTTGGTGGAGGTGCGGTGTATGATTCGGTTGACGACTGCGCACGATTAGCCAGGTCTTTTTTGGCTGCTAGAGCTCGCCCAATTGGCTTGCCGAACAAGTCCTTAAGTTTTTGTTTGCAGATGTCCCACGTAGGCATCTGCGGTTCGTGGTTGGTAAACCAGGGCCCGCTTGCACAAACAATCTTACGACTGTCTTAGCTAAGTCCAGACTGAACTGGAGTGTTAAGCATAGGCCACTAGCATGGTTGCTTAAGACTGGAGCCAAGACTCGGCTTCAGTCTTGACTTGAATAAGTCACTTGGATGATTACGACTCAGTGCCGTCTTAGTTAAGACACAAGGACGGCGGGTACCTAAGTAGCGAAATAGGGGAATGCAGGGACGTGCTGGCCCCGTCCCAGCTTTGAGATGTAAACATTGTCATTCTTGCGTTGTGCTAGATCCGTGTCATTGCTTTTTTGCGGCTGAAGATTGTGTCATGAGGTAAAATGACTAACGTGTTGCTGAGGATGTTCATGCAAGCCACTCTGGTGAACACGGGCCGAGCCGAAGTGAGCAACGAAGATTGCAGTCGGGTGTTTTGCTGTTTGGCCTGTGCGCTCACTAGTTTGTTTTTTTTTCGTCTGCCAGCATTGGTTCTCCAGCAGTCTATTTCTCTGCAACTGTTGAAATCACTGGTTCTGCGTTTCGGCATCCGGCTGCAAGCGTACGAAGCATTTGGGCCCCTTTCGCGGCGCAGTAAGGCAGCCAAGCACATCGTGAATCAGTGAGCATTCAGTGAAAAGAAAAAAAATAGAACGTGCGATGAAGTCGTCCGTGTGTCTAAGTGCGTCTCCGGTGATGGCAGAAGAGCTTCCGCGTCCAACGCGCATGCTGTGATGTATAATTTTATTCGACGTATGTGTGTGTGCGCGCTGTGCACCGTGTGCATACGTCTCGTGGTCGTCGGTGGCTTTTATGGAATGCTCTGCTCTCTACATACCTCCATTTTACTGTCTCCGTACTGTAAACTACCGGTGATCAGCACAAACTTTCGTCCTTGGGTCGTGTTTGTGTTCACAAAGCATTTGGGCTGCGATTGGCGTGAATTGCAGTAACATTCGCGCTGCAATTAACGCACAAATAGCAAGAAAGGATTTATGAAGTTGGATGTGAGGAAAAATCGGGAAGAGACACGCACAGACCACGTTTTCACTAGTTGCTGCTATTGCAGCATTTTATTTTATTCCTTTATTTTTGCAATGTGCGCCACAGATGTGCTACCATTGTGTCCCCCCCCCCCCCCCCCC